>CM035162.1:22141810-22343597 GCA_020205615.1 Panax quinquefolius
GATAATTTATACTATTTATCATTGTATTAATTACAACTAAAATAATTTATGTCAATTTTAAATTTAAAAATCTCTTAATTAGGTGATGTTTCATAAAAATAAGTAATTAAGATTTGAATGGTTATCATATCTTAATAAATTAGATTATCCAAAGCGAAATAACATCTGAACTTTAAAGGTGTTTGTTAATTAAAAATATAAAATATCTGAATGATTTTTTCAATTTTAAAATTAAAAATATCTCAAATTCATTTTTAAAACTAAATAATAATCTTAAAATTTGGAATGGAAAATACAATATTTGTAGAGAAATTTAAATTTTTTTTAATTAAAAGACAACTCTTAATAATTTAAATTTATATCTTCTTCTTATAAATTAACAGACAAATAAAATTTTATGAAATAATTTTATTCTCTTACTAAATTAGATACGGAGTAATTAAGGGGTATTAAGAGTTGAACAAACACCTCATTATCGTAATCAGCCAACCCGGCATCTCTCTCTAGATTTCAGAACCAACGGCCGAGATTCACTTGGACCCTACACAATTATTATCAAATCTACCCTTATTTCTTTTTTTGCTATATACCCCTCTTATTTCCATTTTATTTTAAAGAAAGCGAAAAAACTCCCAGAATATAGGTGAAGAGAGAGTAATCCGGCGGTGGACAAACTCAGCTCAACTCAACAGATCCCCCGTCATTTTGTTCACCGATCAGACCCTTTTCCCCTCTCCTTCTCTTCCCAACCAGATCTTAAAGGTACTAATATTCAATTCACTATATTAATTTAAACCCCTTTTTAAAATCACAACTAATTCCTACATAATCTGGAACATTAATATTTTGCATTGATTTTGTGTTATAATTGCAGATCTTAATTGTAGAAACTTTGATTTTTGGTTCATTTATCCACTTGATCATAGCAAACAAGTTGCATTTGTTTTGAATTAATAAAATCTCCAATTTCATTTTTTTGTATTTGTATCTGTGTGTGTTTGTGTTCTTTTTTCTTTTTCTCTTTCTCATGCTCTCCACGTCTTAATTGTGAAAGGGTAAAATAAATTTATTTTGGGTATTGAGCGTTTGATCACTTCCGGGTATTCTAAACCGTTATAAGATCTTATAATCTATTAAAAAAAATCAGCTTGATTGATGACTTATATCAAACATTTTCTTCATTTAGTTTGAGCTATAAGAAATACCAAAAATTTAGTTATTGAAATACTGGCAAATATATGTGTTGCTGTTTTGATTGAGTTTTAAAGTTTTGGGTGATTTGAGGGTGATAATTAGGAACTTGAAGTAAAATGAGTTCCACTACAATACGAAAGGCCATTGGCGCTGTAAAGGATCAAACTAGCATTGGCATAGCTAAAGTTGCCAGTAATATGGCTCCAGAGCTAGAAGTAGCCATTGTTAAAGCAACAAGCCATGATGATGATCCGGCCGATGAGAAGTATATTCGCCAGATCTTGCAGCTTACTTCATACTCACGGGGCCACATTAGTGCTTGCGTATCTGCAGTATCAAAGCGACTAGGGAAAACCCGAGACTGGATTGTGGCTCTCAAGAGTTTGGTCTTGGTTCATAGATTGTTAAATGATGGGGATTCAGTGTTCCAACAGGAGATCATGTATGCCACAAGAAGGGGTACTACGAGGTTGTTAAACATGTCGGATTTTCGGGACGAGGCACATTCGAGTTCATGGGATCATTCAGCTTTCATTAGGGCATTTGCCTTGTATTTGGATCAGAGACTGGAGATCGTTGCATATGAGAGGAAACTAAATGGGGGAGATGGGGGTGGAGAAATTGAGAAGTGGAGATCACCTCCCAATAACCGGGCTTATGAGTATGAGTACAATGAGTTCAGAGACGAAAGCGGGTATGGAAATCAAGGGATGAGGCGATCAAGGTCTTCAGGGGATGTTAGGGAAAGTACAGCGGAGAGAAAAGATGTTACTCCATTGAGGGAAATGAAGCCGGAGAGGATATTCGGCAAGATGGGTCATTTGCAGAGGCTTTTGGACCGGTTTTTGTTGTGTAGACCGACGGGTTTGGCAAAAAACAATAGGATGGTGTTGGTTGCTTTGTATCCTGTTGTGAGAGAGAGTTTTAAGCTCTATTCTGATATTTGTGAGGTTCTGGCTGTGTTGCTTGATCGGTTTTTTGATATGGAGTACAACGATTGTGTGAAGGCATTTGATGCGTACACCAGTGTAGCAAAGCAGATTGATGAGCTGGTTACACTTTATAATTGGTGCAAGGATACGGGTGTGGCAAGGTCGTCAGAGTATCCGGAAGTGCAGAGGATTACAGGGAAGTTGTTGGAGACTTTGGAGGAGTTTGTTAGGGACAGGGCAAAGACAATGAAGAGCCCGGAGAGGAAGGTGGAAGCTCCCCCTGTGGTTCAAGAGGATGAGCCAGTACCAGATATGAACGAGATTAAGGCATTGCCACCGCCGGAGAATTATTCTCCGCCACCGCCACCTGTGCAGGAGCCTCCTCCACCTCCAAAGCAACAAGAGACTGGGGACTTGGTGGATTTGAGGGAGGAGGCAGTGACTGCAGACGATCAAGGGAATAAGTTTGCTTTGGCATTGTTTGCTGGCCCGGCAGCAAACAATGGGAATGGGAATTGGGAAGCATTCCCGTCAAATAGTGAGCCTGAGGTAACTTCTGCTTGGCAGACTCCAGCTGCGGAGAGTGGCAAGGCAGATTGGGAATTAGCCTTAGTGGAGACGGCAAGTAATTTATCGAAGCAAAAGGCAGCTCTAGGTGGGGGCCTTGATCCATTGCTTTTGAGTGGCATGTATGATCAAGGAATGGTTAGGCAACATGTGAGCAGTGCCCAATCGGGCGGCGGCAGCGCTAGCAGTGTGGCTTTGCCTGGGATGGGGAAGAATGCAACACCTGTACTGGCTCTCCCTGCTCCGGATGGAACTGTTCAGACAGTTGGACAAGACCCATTTGCCGCCTCATTGAGCATTCCACCTCCTTCATATGTGCAGATGGCGGAGATAGAAAAGAAACAGCAGATGCTTGTGCAAGAACAGATGGTATGGCAACAGTATGCTAGGGACGGAATGCAAGGTCAAACGAGTTTAACCAAGAGTAACGGTGGTGGATATTATGGAATGCCGCCAGTAAATGGAGTAGGATTACCACCACCCGGGTATTACTACAATCCTTACTAATTTTCCATCATTATCAGTACTTTAGATGATGTTTTCCTTTCCAACGAATATTACTGCTGTGATAATGCTAATTTTGATGTTTATCTGAGGATAATGATGTTGGATGCTCAGTCTGTCATCATCCTTTATATATATATATATATATATATATATATATATATATATATATATATATATCTTCTTCTTCTTCTTTCTTTTTTTTGTAATATTGGGATTCTTTGGCATCTTTATGTTTACATGTTTCTTATTTACACAATATGTACAACCACCTTAATTAATTTACCAAAATCTTATTGATGTTTTAGATGTTTTCCGGACTCCTCGTAATTTTATGTTATTATTTAAATAATATATAAAATGTATTTCCAGCATTCAATACATTTGAAAGTTTAATTATAATTTTCAAAGGTAGATAAATAAGTTAATATTAAAGTTGATAAGGAAATCTCCTTATTTACCCTTTCTGATGAAATTACAAGTTTCCTGATCAAAATATACTTATCAGTAGTATTGGGTTGTTCATATTTGATTCGTAAAAGATTTGATTAAGACTCATTTAACTAAATAAAATTATAAAAGAAAGATTTTTATGATTTTATAGAGCAACCATCCATTCATTCAATTAGTCAATTGTGGTCATTATGTCAAGCAAATCAATTCAAAAGTAGAATCTACAAAAGATATTATAATTGACCATATTTGTTGATTGTTTCTTTATCCTTCACTTTTCTTTTTCTTTTGCATTTTACTATTTTAGGTACAATAACACTCTATAGTAGTACATATTTGATTATTATTATTATGAGTAGGGTAATAAGGTAACAGCATATCAAGTCTAAGCACCTGCACCTGCACCTGCACCTGCACCTGCACCTGCACCTGCATACCTTTATTAGAACAGGATGCAAAGTGAAGTATGACTAATGAAGCCTATTATATTATGTTCCATGTTTTTTGTATATATACAAAAACAAATCATTTATAAGAAGAGGACATTGGAATCGATAGCTCAGACAATTGTACAATTTTTCTTTTTCAAATTTAATATGATATATATAACATGCAAATTGTAAATATTAATTTTATTTATTTAATCAACTGATCTAAATATTTTGTTACTTAAAAAACTATAAAGGATGTGTGTTATTATGATTATTTAAATAGTGTTATTATAAATATATGACCCTTCGGTTGTAATATTTCAGTTTTATATCTTTAACATGTAAATTAAATAAATTTTAAAATGAAGAGAGAATACTAAATAAATAAATTTTATATTAAAAATTAAATAAATAAATAAAAACAATGTTTTTATTTTATGGAGTAGTAGTGATATTTAATCTATACATTCCATTCCACGGATGAATATCCATTCCACGTGAGTTAAATACATTTAATTTAATTTATACAAAGCCGCTGTTTGCGCCACTCACATTTTCACTCTCCCGCGAAAACCCTCCCCCATTAAACCAACCTCAACTCTCACCGTGAATCCGATTCCTCGATTTACGAGCCAAATAAATGAAAATGAGAATTCAGCTCTACTGAGTCAGTCAAAACGAGTCAACTCTTGAGTTAATATATATAGTAAAACAAAAAGCACGGGTTTGTCCCGCCTTTTCTTATACAACTGACCTGTGACTTAATCAAATTTACACAAATTGCCATCTAATCATATCATATCAGTCTTCAAATATGACGTCGTTTGCAATTTCTAACAACGGCTTTATCGTTTCCGGGGAGAATTTTCTCGCAAACAGGAACGGGTGACCCCGTTTACTGCCAGACGGATCTGATCCGTTCGTTCCATCATCACCATATCTAGGCGTCGCATTTCTAAACGCCTGGATCAACTCTGGTCCCACTTCGGCCGCCAAGTACGTGCGTGGGTGACCGTCGTGACAGCCCCTCCAATCCACATGCGTCAGCGTAGCTGGAACGCACCCACGTGGGTCCACCATGCTCAAAAGCGTAGAAAAGTAATGCTCCTCAGGGTAACACGTGTCAAGCCTTACGCAAGGTTGCTTGAACTTTGACCACAACCGCCTGTCACCCGCAACTATCCTCGCGTGTCTACGTGTCAAGATAAAGAACTGGGACCCAATTCGGAAATTCTCCAATGTCACCTCCGGAAGCATCGCGTCATCCCCACGCGCAGCCCACCTGTCCACAGCTCCAACCTCGTTCTTCAGAATCTCGATGAAGCTCCGCCGCGATTTCGTCAGCGTTCTGTACGTGAAGTTGAAGGAGTGGAGCGGGATGCAAGACGGGGATAGGAGGGTAAACATGTAATTCGACGGGTCGTGGAGAAGCGACTGTGAAAGTAAGCGACGCGCGGCTGAGATGAGAGTGGGGGAGAACCGGCGAGAAGGTTTGGAGGAAATGACTCGGTGAGTGAACATGCGTTGGAACGGCGAATCGTAGAGGGAACTCGGGTCGGCGTGGATGTAAATATTGTATAGATTTGAGGGGGTCTTGTTGAAGTAGAGTTCCCAGAGCGGCGCTAATGGTAGCGGCGTGGTGGTGAGGAACATGAAGGCTATTTTTCTCGGACGGCCCACCGGTGGATTCGGGTTAACTCGGGCGGCGAGTTGAAACAGGGAGTCATCTTCATCTTCCTTTTCCGACGGCGGCGGAGGAGAAATGGTGGTGTGTTTTTTTACTTTCTGGATTTTGATTATTGTGGGTGGCAATGTGGGTATTACTGGGTTTACTAGAATTGTTCTATTTTCGGGGGCAAAGCTGGTAGGAGGGAAAGTGGTTGCGCCGCCTAATTTGGTGGTGGCGACGGGAGTGTTGATGGTGAAGATTATTGCAAGGGGTAAGCAAAGAAGAAGGGCACAAAATAGGGAGAGTGGATTTGGGGATAACATAGCTTAATTTTTTTCCGTTTTAACGACTAAAAAATAGAATTAAATTAATAAGAAGGAGAGAAAAGGAATTGGGTGGGTGGGTGGGTGGGTGGGTGGGGGGTGGGAGGGAGGAGAGAGAATAGAGTGAGAAAATAAAGTGGGATTTGGTAGGGAAGGTACTATCTAAAAAGGCCAAAAAAATTAATTAATTGAGATTTAATTGAGGGCTTGTGTTGTGTAATTAAATTAGCATTGGGATAATGAGATTTTATAGTGGTGTTATTTTATGCTTTATGCACCGAATGAAATGTATAATAACTTATGGGGTCAGTTTTGAGGATTGAAATTGTGTGGGGTCACATGTATAAACCTCTTCTTCTTTACTACTACATTTTTTATACATATTTTCATGAGATGAGAAGGTAAGAAAATGTGAGCCTGTGTCCACTTTTGTGTTGTTATTCATGACAACAGAACCCTGTCAACTGGCATTTATAGCTTTTACAACGGTAAAATTATATTTTTTACCATTATACTTGTCAAGTTTTATTTAATATACCATTGAATTTTTAATTTTTTAAATTATTTTATTAAACTAATTAAAATAATAAAATTGGGTCATTCCGTTAAAAAAAATTGAACGACGTTAAAATATTGTTGACGTGGCAAAAAAACCAGATTTTAATTGCTTATGTGGCAAAAAAAATCAAAAGCAGATTTTAAAAATTAAAAAAGTAACATTTTAAAACAGATTTTTTTTAGAAATCAGATTTTTTTTAAAACAGAATTTTTCAAAAAGCCTAACTTTTTAAAAAACAGAAATTTTTAAAAACAGATTTTTTAAAAAAAATTTTTTTAAAAACAGATTTTTTTTAAAACAGATTTTTTTTATAAAAGATTTTTTTAAAAAGGAACTTTTTTAAAAAACAGAATTTTTAGAAAACAGATTTTTTTTAAAACAGATTTTTTTAGAAAATAGAATTTTTAAAAACATTTTTTTAAGAAACAGATTTTTTAAAAACAAATTCTTTAAAAAATAGACTTTTTAAAAAACAGATTTTTTTCAAAAAACGGAACTTTTTTAAAAATAGATTTTTTAAAAACAGTTTTTTAAAAATTTTGATTTTTTAAAAACAGAATTCTACAAAAACATATTTTTTTAAAAACAGATTTTTGTTAGAAAATAGAATTTTAAAAACACAATTTTTTTCAAAAAATAGACTTTTTTAAAAACAGATTTTTTTAAATACATAATTTTAAAAAAATAGAATTTTTAAAAAACAGAACTTTTTAAAAACAGACTTTTTAAAAAACAGAATTCTATAAAAAATATAATTTTTTAAAAAATTATATTTTAAAAATTATATTTTTTATAGAATTATCTTTTTTTTTAAATCTGTTTTTAATAAGTCCGCTTTTTTTGAAAAAAATCTATTTTTAAAAATTCTGTTTTTAAAAAAATCTCTTTTTTAAAAATTTTGTATTTTTTATTTTATTATGTTTTTGTTATCTTTAAAATGTTACTTTTTAAATTTAAAAAATCTTTTTTTGATTTTTTTTTGCCACATAATGACAAAAGCAATAAAAATCTGTTTTTTTTGCCACGTCAGCAATATTTTAACGTCTGTCAACTTTTTTAACGGAATGACCCAATTTTACTATTTTAATTAGTTTAATGGGATAATCCAAAAAATTAAAAGTTCAATGGTGTATTAAGTAAAATTTGCCAAGTATAGTGGTGAAAAATATAGTTTTGCCCTTTTACAACTTTTATTTGGAAATTTAAACCTACTTTTTTTAAAATTCATATTTTTATAAATAGAATTTAATATTTCACAAAATATCTTATATAAACATGGGACTTCTTTTATTTTTATTTGTAAAAATATCAATTTCTTTAATATTAATGCGTTATATTTATTAGTGTATACATACTTGACAAACTTACGTGTGTGGAATATAATAAAATTTGAAAACTGAAAATGACGAGAGATATAAATAAATTTGTTTTTTCATCAAAACCTAATTATGTAAATAAGTTATATTTATAAACACACAAAACACTACATAGTGTCACTACACAAAAAAATAAAACGCTTCTTAGGCCAAATTTTGTGAGTGACATAACTTTTTAGTTTTTCCTTTAAATTATGATTAATTGATTTTTTTGTCATTGTATTAGGGTTCGATTTTTATTATGATTATCATAATTTTTTTTTTGTTACAATCACATAACTATACTCGAAAATAATTATCAAATAGTCATTACTTATGATTTCCGTTCAAAAAATAAACGGAAGTGTTGACTGTACATATCACGTGATTTTGAAATGTTGATGTGTACATATATTGTGAGACCCAAGATTTTATGAATAAAGATTTAATTTTTTCGAAATAATTTTTTTAATATTATGGTGTTGATTTGATGTAATGTTATAGTTGTGGGTAATATTTACAAATTTTGCAAAAGTAAGCAGTGGTTGTATAATATTAGATTAGTGGGGAATATTTTTTTTGTCGGGGAATATCCAAATGCAACGACAATACAATCATTAGTGGACCCAGTAATGAAATTATTGTCGGATTGAGAAAAGCGACAAAAATACTTTATGAAAATAACGGCGGAAGTTTTACAGATAAGCTGTTGAAACATCCGGTGTTAAAAGTACGATAATACTACGTAGTTACTTGATGAGCTTACGGTATTGATTATTGATGCTTACGTGAGAAGTCACTCGGTTATACTCAATTATTCTACTGATAATTGTTGCATCATATCTCTCATATTATTGATTCAATTATTGTTATAGTATCATGCATAATATGATATATTGTTCGATCGGGTATTCGGGACACTTTTAGGTGTGGAGTTACTATTTATGAGTTACTATTCATGAGTTACTATTCACGAGTTACTATTCACGAGTTACTATTCACGAGTTCTATTCTTGATTCTTATTCACTCTAGTATTGTGCATTCGGTATTTGGGTACAATATTATTCCATGAGGAGATGTGCTAATTTTTTAGAATAGTTAGTTGAAGATATAATAGTAAGTCGATATGGACCATGGGGTGGAGTTATAATAGTAAATCAATCCGGGATAGTTCATGAATTAATTACTATTCATTGCATTTTCCTATAAATAGAAGCTCATTCCTTCATTATTTCTTACGAATTCACCGAAACTCTAGAGAGAAAAGTTATAGAAACTATAAAAAGTATTACATTACTTCCCTACTCTTATATTCGGTTTCTTTTACGGTAAGGGATGTTATTTGTTGTACTCATGAAGAGAACTTACATTATTCCATTATTTATTATTACATTGGAATAACTTTGTATGTGTGAGCTACCACATACATGGTGACATTCTTACAATATTAGTTCTTTATTATTACGTTTGAATATCACATGCATGTAACGTTCTGTGGGACTGGTTCTATTATTTATTATTGCAGCCGGAATATCATATGCGTGCGTTTCTGGGGACTGGTTCCATTCCATTATCGGGAATATTATTATTCGGACACGGTTCCAGTATTTATTATCCGAGAATATCACGTGCATACGTTCTGGCGGACTGGTTCCATCCTTTATTATTACATTGGAATAACTGCGTGTGCGGTTTATCATGCGTGGTGATGATTTTTTGTTATTCCATTCTTTATTATACTCATTTGGTTAAAACTTTGACTTTATACCCATGAAATTAGTGGAATATCTTTGATAGTTGCGCTTCATCCAGTATCTTTTCATGGAAATATTCTTCTGAGCATTCTTGAATTTTACCGTAATGTTACAAATGATGTGATAAAAGTCCTCATTGGCCCGTAGTGCATTGATGGACAATTGTTGGCATGATCATAACCATTAATGAATACACGAATGTCCTTGGCCCGTAGTGCATGGATAATTTATGGTCGTGATATTAAAGAATATCATCGATGCAGTAGTGCGGGGGTGATTCGATGATGTGGATTATTTATTAAATTTTGAGTCCCACGATAAAAGTGATGAAAAACCTTTTAAATCATAGAAGATAGTAGATTTTATTCCCTACTTGACTCTTCTAATGGATTGCTTGTTCATTATGATTAAACTTGATAGTTATTATATTTTATCGGTTTAACACTTTGTTGAAGGCTAACAATAAATTATTCTGCATTATCTTAGTCATAATATTTTTCTTCTTGGGCTAGTTGAGCTCATACTTTCTTTTCATTTATTCTCTTGAAATGAGAACGTAGTTTGGACTAGTCGGGGAACGCAGTGATGGTCTAGATGGTGCATTAGTAGTCCTCACTATTACGTGAAATAGTGTGATAATAATTATAATGAGGACTCCTTTTGAGTTTGTATAATCTCTAGTAGACAATATTTGTATTCAAACTTATAGTTTATGTTTTGTCGTATTGTACACGACAGTTGTATTTGAATTCTGTACCATGTATCTGGCGACTCAAGATGGATGATGTATACCTAATTTTGGGGGCGTCACAGTTGGTATCAAAGCTTAGGGATATGATCCTTGGCTAGGATGTGAGATTAGAACTAGGAGGGGAGAGACGGGGAATTCCTTCGCTAGTATGACCTACCTAAGTTTTTTGGTATTTAATTGGTCGGTCAGAATATAGGGATAATATATTGCATGTCAATTAACCTTTTATTTTGTGGCAGTATCTGAAAATGACATCCGAGAATGTTGAGAATAGCAATGGAGTACAGGAGACCAAACCTCTCCTTAGATAGAACTTTCTAGACATTGCTAATAATGTTATCCAATTATATTATTAGGATAATATGAATTATTGCTATAGATAATGGAAAATCGTATTGTGTAATGACAATTCTTGAAACAACAAGTAATATAAAATATCAACGCAAACAATTATTGAATCAATAAAATATAATATTGAGCGATAATTATCGTAACAATTATTGAGTAGTGCTTTCTTACGTAAGAATCGATAATTGAAAATCTTTGTGCAATCTGTAGTACCTCTTGTCTGCTAACAACGCAGACATTTTACTTTACCCAAGTATTCCAACGATGTACTTGGTAACAATTCTGTTATTGTTATTTATAAAACTCCTTTTGTCATTTTCTTCATCCGACAATTATTACGTTATGGGGCCCACAAATGGTACATGCCGTCATTTACGAATATTCCCCGATAGAAAGAATATTCCACGACCAAACGAATATTCCCCGACAATAATGAGTATTTTATAACCACTTGCTTATTTTGAAAAAATTATATATATCACCCTTAACTTTAACTTTTATCAATTTAACCATTTCTTGAATAGTAATTATAACAAAAATTGAATACTTTTATTTCATAAAATTGGGGCCTTCTGATCTCCCTCTTATGAAATTTCGTCCCTAAAATTTACGCACAGTATTTCAAAGAGTTGAGAATACCTTGCTTTCATTTTGATTCTATCTCCCTGTCATCATGATTTTCTCCATTGCTTTCATCTCCGTATTTTAGGATATCATTCTAGAATCGACTTCAAAACAAGTGTTAATTTAACAAATTAACATATCACATAATATCCCGATATTATGGTGACCAACAAATAAGCTTAGGTAGGACACACTAGCTGAAGGATTTACTCATCTCTCCCTCCTAATTCTAATCCCGATCTCCATGGAGATCATATCCCTAAGCTCGATACCAAATGTAACGCCCCAAAATAGGTCCATTCCATCCAACCCATTACGAGTCGCCAAATATATGGTACGAAAAACAACTACAACTTTATTACAACAATTGTCGTGACAAAATACAACAACACATATCTTTGTGAGTTTGGATACAAATATATACCAATCATGTACGTCACAATGACACCTTACATAAAGGTATAGTCAAAATTGTTTTAGAAATTAGAATCTTTGGGAAGTGCTCAAGGAAACCTTTCGTACATGGGAGGCCATGCTTTTAGGTTATGGTAGATATCATATGGTACAGAATTATCCTTGGTTGACCCAATAGACCCTAAAGAAAAAGCGAGAAGATTACTATCGTATTCTTCCCAATGGTGAGTCTTCTCTTGACATATCATTATCTCCAATGTCTCTAATTGGGTATTATACTCCAAACAAACACCAAGATTATATAGGTAGTGCTTGTAAATATACTCAGCAAGTGGATGAGCACAACCATGTCTTATGATAACACGAGTTTGTATGTCATTAGACATCTTGTATGATAGTGACAAAACACCCTTCCAAAGTTGGGTTCGCCTCACCCTATTTAATTCACCAAAAATAACTATTAAATGATGTATAAAATCAACACACTAAAGTCCTCAATAAAATTATTTTCATACTCTTTTAGGAGAACCTCAACAACTATAGACCACCGATTATTCCCTTGTTATTCACATTCGGCCCAAATACACTTTTATTACACGAAAGGAATTGTGAAACAAAAGGGTGAAGCCAACTAGCTCGATAAAGAATATTATAACTAAAGATACATAAATTATCAATAGTCTTCGTCGATAATAAATCAAAGATTTAGAACATATGGTAGATGATAAAACTTTTCAACCATAGTTGCATTTGAGCAAGCAATCCATTAAAAGAGTCGAATAGACTATAAAATCTATTGCCTTCTCCAGCGTTAAAAGTCCACCAACAATATTTTATCCTCGTAACATCAATCAACAGTTCCTTTCCACAATCATATGAATAACTCATAATCATAAGCTGTGATTCTAAATTCCTCTTCTCATCCGTGGCGAAGATAATTTTCATCACCGTCTTGTCTTTACGAAACATCAAATATCATGGTTATACCAAATCACAGCCATTCATAATCATACTAATAAATTCATCTTTGCACCACGGGCCAAAGATATTCATCAACATTCATCTTTACTACAAAGCTAAAGATATTCAACAACGAGGTCATCTTTGCATTACAGGCCAAAGATATTCATCAATAATTCATCTTTTTACTTCTGGTAAAGATATTCAACAACAGGTATCTTTGCATTCTGAGCAAAAGATATTCATCAATAATTCATCTTTGCACTCTGATTAAGATATTCATCAACAAGTCATCTTTTGCCTTCTCTGAGCGGAGATATTCATATATCAAAGAAATACATAATCATTTCGGAAGTTATATAACAATAATTATAACCATGTTGATCGATTCACATTTGCACTTAAGCTA
This sequence comes from Panax quinquefolius, assembly GCA_020205615.1. Classification (NCBI taxonomy): domain Eukaryota; kingdom Viridiplantae; phylum Streptophyta; class Magnoliopsida; order Apiales; family Araliaceae; genus Panax; species Panax quinquefolius. The sequence continues at coordinate 22,155,059 of CM035162.1, forward strand.
AAAATATTGATTGTAAATTCAATGGTCATGATCATACCACTCAACAATTCAACTTTTTGCACCTTCTTGGCCAAAGAGAACCTATAGTCGCGATCATACCAATAATCTACCCATCTTTACACTCAAGTCAAAAGAGAAATATTATCATTAGGGTTATAAGAATGTTATATAAAACAATATAATCAAAACATGGTTTTAATTTCAAGAGTAAGATTCATAAATCAGCGATAATTTGGTCAAAGAAGAAACCAATTTGTCGTGAATAGTACCGTGTTAATTCGTACGTAATCTAGTATCGTGCGTAGTAACTCGACACGAAAAGATAAAGTTTCATAATAAAATTCATATCCATATTTATAACACCTTAATCCAAATGTTATAAATCACTTAGAAATCTCATAATCTAATATTATTAATATTACAATAATATTTTAATCATTTCTAAAACTTATAAACAATTTAATTAAATTGTTTTTACACTTTACTAATTAATGCATTTAATCATCATAAAATGCCAAACTCATAAGATTTCATCACCAATAACCAAAACCCTCATCAAAAATCTGCATATACCTCATATATGATTCTCAAGCCATAAAATCATATTTTCCAATTTTCTTACTTCACATAACATATTTAATTCATTTACTCATAACTAGAATATTTTCATGAAAAATACCAAATCAGTTTCCAAAAATATTTCTTTTTTGGGATTTAGCATAACATAGTCCCATATTGAATATATATTTTCTCTAAATTTTAAAAATTCATTTACTATTTTTCATATGGCCAAAACCACCAAATATTTAAACATTTATCATAAATTATACTTTTATCCAAAATTCTGAAATTTACACGGTATACTGATATTATATAGATGTACTCCCAATAAAAATTTCATCAATTTTAGAGTTAATCACAAGGAGTTATAAATAGTTACTTTTAAAATAGTCTTTTCTCATAAAATCCATAACTCCTAATCTATACATCCAAAAATCGCCATTTTGGACACACTCTCTAAAACTCATCAAAATATCATTTCAAATTTTTCAGAATTTTGAAGGTTCAGAAAATTTCGAAACTAAAAACATAATAACCCTTAAAATCCCTTTACTATCCCTTACCTCAAAAAAGCGGTACTTCTAATTAGAATAACATTTGAGCGAACTTGCACCGTATAGCAATACTCAAAGTATACTCAAAATACTCACAAGAATACGCTCGATAATATAGAGAGAAAACTTGATTTACGGTGTGATTTTCAATTCTAACCTAAGCACCTTATTTATAGGAAAACGCTTAGAACACCAAAGCAGAAAATTTATTAAATATTATTATAATTTTCCAAAACTTCATACGCATGTTTTACCGTCTGAACTCAGCCCTATCACATGTTAAATGAGGAAAACAAAATGAAAAACACGTTTTGTAAATAAAAATAATTAAAACTTCAAAAAATCAATTATTTGAACTTGAACTTCAATAATTCATAATAAATAGCCCTTTTATCAGAAAATTGAATCTCTTTGAATTTTTATAGGAAATTCAATTCTCTACAACTTTGTAGAAGAAAAATTTTCCAAATTCCAAACAAAAATAGACCGAGAATCCACAAGCGGGTGATTTTACATTTATAATCAAATTTGATCGATAATTGTGTCCACCAACACACAAAATATGTGTTAAACATTTATTACCACAAAAATACTCTTCCTCCTCATATACTCATATATCCCACATTCATTGTAAAAATATCACCAATTAATATATTATTAAAATAATATATTTAAATAAATTATTTTATCGAGGAAAAGATAAAATATTAATTTTCAACAATTGTCACATTAAAAAATTTTCTTCATCTATGTCCACATAAAATAAATATTTTCCTCATCATAAAAATCAATAATTAATTATTCACAAATAATATTACATAATCACTGATATGATAAACCGGCGGGTTCTGGGAAGAGGGCTTTCCGATAAGGATCTCTCTCTTGGCGGCGCATGATTAGGTGACCAAACCTCTCCTTAGATGAACTTTCTAGACATTGCCAATAATGTTATCCAATAATATTATTCAGATAATATGAATTATTGTCTCGATAATGGAAAATGCGTGTAATGACAATTCTTGAAACAACGATAATATAAAATATCAACGCAGCAATTATTGAATCAATAAAATATAATATGAGCGATAATTCTTTGTAACAATTATTGAGTAGTGCTTTCTTACGTAAGAATCAATAATTCAAAAAATAATCGCAATCAATAGTGTTCTCTTGTGCAACAACGCGTATTACTTTACTTTTACCACCATGGGTATTCAACGATGTTAACGATAACAATTCTATTTGTTATTTATAAAACTCCCTTTTGTCATTTTCTTCATTCGTGATTATTACGTTATGGGGCCCACAAATGGGCTGCTGGCCGTCGCATGCGAATATTCCCAGATAGAAAGAATATTCCACGACCAAACGAATATTCCAAACAATAATGAGTATTTTATAACCACTTGCTTATTTTGAAAAAATTATATATATCACCCTTAACTTTAACTTTTATCAATTTAACCATTTCTTGAATAGTAATTATAACAAAAATTGAATACTTTTATTTCATAAAATTAGGGGCCTTACAATCTCCCTCCTTATGAAATTTTCGTCCCCGAAATTTACGCACAGTATTTCAAAGAGTTGAGAATACCTTGCTTTCATTTTGATTCTATCTCCCTGTCATCATGATTTCTCCATTGCTCATCTCTCTCGTATTTGAGGATATCATTCTAGAATCTGACTTCAAAACAAGTGTTAATTTAACAAATTAACATATCACATAATATCCCGATATTATGGTGACCAACAAATAAGCTTAGGTAGGACACACTTGGCGAAGGATTTACTCATCTCTCCCTCCTAATTCTAATCCCGATCTCCTTGGAGATCATATCCCTAAGCTCGATACCAAATGTAACGCCCCAAAATAGGTCCATTCCATCCAACCCGTTCGAGTCGCCAAATATATAGTGCGAAAAACAACTACAACTTTATTACAACAATTGTGTACAAAATACAACACATATATCTTTGTGAGTTTGGATACAAATATATACCAACTCATGTACGTCACAATGACACCTTACATAAAGGTATAGTCAAAAATTGTTTTAGAAATTAGAATCTTTGGGAAGTGCTCGAGAAACCTTCGATACGTGGGAGGCCATGCTTTTAGGTTATGGTAGATATCATATGGCCGCGAAATTATCCTTGGTTGACCCAATAGACCCCAAAGAAAAGCGAGAAGATTACTATCGTATTCTTCCCGATGGTGAGTCTTCTCTTGACATATCATTATCTCCACTGTCTCTAATTGGGTATTATACTCCAAACAAAAACACCAAGATTATATAGGTAGTGCTTGTAAATATACTCGCAAGTGGATGAGCACAACCATGTCTTATGATAACACGAGTTTGTATGTCATTAGACATCTTGTATGATAGTGACAAAACACCCTTCCAAAGTTGGGTTCGCCTCACCCTATTTAATTCACCAAAAATAACTATTAAATGATGTATAAAATCTGACACACTAAAGTCCTCAATAAAATTATTTTCATACTCTTTAGGAGAACCTCAACAACTATAGACCACCGAATTCTATTCCTTGTTATTCCCGGCGCTTCAACCCAAACTACACTTTTATTACGAAAGAAATTGTGAAACAAAAGGTGAGCACAACTAGCTCGATAAAGAATATTATAACTAAAGATACATAAATTATCAATAGTCTTCGTCGATAATAAATCAAAGATTTAGAACATATGGTAGATGATAAAACTTTTCAACCATAGTTAAATTTGAGCAAGCGATCCATTAAAAGAGTCAAATAGACTATAAAAGTCTATTGCGCTTCTCCGCGTTAAAAGTCCACCAACAATATTTTATCCCGTAACATCAATCAAGCGGTTCCTTTCCACAATCATATGAATAACTTCATAATCATAATTGTGATTCTAAATTCCTCTTCTCATCCGTGGCGAAGATAATTTTCATCACTTTGTCTTTACGAAACATCAAATATCATGGTTATACCAAATCACGGTTCATTCATAATCATACTAATAAATTCATCTTTGCACCACGGGCCAAAGATATTCATCAACAGATTCATCTTTACACTACGGCTAAAGATATTCAACAACAGTCATCTTTGCATTACTGAGCCAAAGATATTCATCAATAATTCATCTTTGTACTAAAGTAAAGATATTCAACAATGGTCGTCTTTTGCATTCTGAGCAAAAAGATATTCATCAATAATTCATCTTTGCTTCTGAGGCTAAGATATTCATCAACAAGTCATCTTTGCACTACGAGCGGAGATATTCATATATCAAAGAAATACATAATCATTTCGGAAGTTATATAACAATAATTATAACCGTGTTGATCAATTCACATTTGCACTTAAGCTAAAAATATTCAATTGTAAATTCAATGGTCATGATGATCATACCACTCAACAATTCAACTTTTGCACTCTTGGCCAAAGAGAACCTATAGTCACGATCATACCAATAATCTACCCATCTTTACACTCAAGTCAAAGAGAAATATTATCATTAGGGTTATAAGAATGTTATATAAAACAATATAATCAAAACATGGTTTTAATTTCAAGAGTAAGATTCATAAATCAACGATAATTTGGTCAAAGAAGAAACCAATTTTGTCGTGAATAGTACCCGTATTAAATACATAATGTAGTATCGTGCGTAAGTATCTCGATACGAAAAGATAAAGTTTCATAATAAAATTCATATCCATATTTATAACACCTTAATCCAAATGTTATAAATCACTTAGAAATCTCATAATCTAATATTATTAATATTACAATAATATTTTAATCATTTCTAAAACTTATAAACAATTTAATTAAATTATTTACACTTTACTAATTAATGCATTTAATCATCATAAAATGCCAAACTCATAAGATTTCATCACCAATAACCAAAACCCTCATCAAAAATCTGCATATACCTCATATATGATTCTCAAGCCATAAAATCATATTTTCCAATTTTCTTACTTCACATAACATATTTAATTCATTTACTCATAACTAGAATATTTTCATGAAAATACCAAATCAGTTCCAAAAATATTTCTTTTTTGGGATTTAGCATAACATAGTCCCATATTGAACATATATTTTTCTCTAAATTTTAAAAATTCATTTACTATTTTTCATATGGCCAAAACCACCAAATATTTAAACATTTATCATAAATTATACTTTTATCCAAAATTCTGAAATTTACACGGTATACTGATATTATATAGATGTACTCCCAATAAAAATTTCATCAATTTTAGAGTTAATCACAAGGAGTTATAAATAGTTACTTTTAAAATAGTCTTTTCTCATAAAATCCATAACTCTAATCTATACATCCAAAATCGCCATTTTGGACACACTCTAAAACTCATCAAAATATCATTTCAAATTTTTTCAGAATTTTGAAGGTTCAGAAAAATTTCGAAACTAAAAACATAATAACCCTTAAAATCCTTTACTATCCCTTACCTCAAAAAAAGTACTTTAATTAGAATAACTTATTTGAGCGAACTTGCACCGTATAGCAATACTCAAAGTATACTCAAAATACTCACAAGAATAATTTCGATAATATAGAGAGAGAAAACTTCAGTTTCTGGTGTGATTTTCAATTCTAACCTAAGCACCCTATTTATAGGAAAATGCTTAGAACACCAAAGCAGAAAATTTATTAAATATTATTATAATTTTTCCAAAACTTCATACGCATGTTTTACCGTCTGAACTCAGCCCCTATCACATGTTAAATGAGGAAAACAAAATGAAAAACACGTTTTTGTAAATAAAAATAATTAAAACTTTCAAAAATCAATTATTTCGGAACTTCAGAACTTCAATAATTCATAATAAATAGCCCTTTTATCAGAAAATTCGAATCTCGCGAATTTTTATAGGAAATTCAATTCTCTACAACTTTGTAGAAGAAAATTTTTCTAAATTCCAAACAAAAATAGACCAGAATCCACAAACGGGTGATTTACGGTATAATCAAATTTCTATCAATAATTGTGTCCACCAACACACAAAATATGTGTTAAACATTTATTACCACAAAAATACTCTTCCTCCTCATATACTCATATATCCCACATTCATTGTAAAAATATCACCGTTAATATATTATTAAAATAATATATTTAAATAAATTATTTTATCAGAAAAAGATAAAATATTAATTTTCAACAATTGTCACATTAAAAATTTTCTTCATCTATGTCCACATAAAATAAATATTTTCCTCATCATAAAAATCAATAATTAATTATTCACAAATAATATTACATAATCACAATATTGACAACCGAGGCGGTTCAAGGAAGAGGGCTTTCAATAAGGATCTCTCCTTCTGGCGGCAATGATTAGGTGACCAAACCTCTCCTTAGACAGAACTTTCTAGACATTGCCAATAATGTTATCCAATAATATTATTCAGATAATATGAATTATTGCTCCGATAATGGAAAATACTGTGTAATGACAATTCTTGAAACAACAGTAATATAAAATATCAACGCAGCAATTATTGAATCAATAAAATATAATATTAAACAGTAATTACTGTAACAATTATTGAGTAGTGCTTTCTTACGTAAGAATCAATAATTCAAAAATACTGTGCAATACCGTGTTCTCTTTGTGCAACAACGACAGCGTATTACTTTACTTTACCCACGGGTATTCAATGATGTTAACGATAACAATTCTGTTGTTATTTATAAAACTCCCTTTTGTCATTTTCTTCATCCCGAAGCGGTTATTACATTATGGGGCCCACAAATGGGCTGCTGGCCGTCATACGAATATTCCAGATGAAAGAATATTCCACGACCAAACGCGAATATTCCCAAATAATAATGAGTATTTTATAACCACTTGCTTATTTTGAAAAAATTATATATATCACCCTTAACTTTAACTTTTATCAATTTAACCATTTCTTGAATAGTAATTATAACAAAAATTGAATACTTTTATTTCATAAAATTAGGGGCCTTACAGATTGATTCTCCTTGAGATAAATAATCGGAGACAATATGCAACGGGATGAGCGATAATCCTCACATAAAAACAACACCAATCAATCAATTAACGAATAATGATGCGTTTAGGAGCTTTTTAGAATTCACGCAACATCGATGGCGGCTCCTGTTCATAATGAAGAGAAAACAATGGCAACCCATGGTTGGTCGCATTAAGCAATTAAAAGGCTGGGACCACCGGAGTTTTTAGGAAAGCGAGAACTACTTAAAGGCGGAGGCGTGGTTAAGCGAGATCGTGAAGATATTTGATGTCTTGGGATGCTTGAGGAAGCAAGGTTCCTTTGCCACATTTATATTGCGTGAAGAGGCGGATCTTGGTGGGGAATCGTAAGACATACCGGCACGGCCTTTTCAAGATGTCTTGGGAGAAGTTCAAGAGCATTCGATGACAGTACTTTCCGAAAGCATTCGTCACCATGAAGGAGGTGGAATTTATCAAGTTGGAGCAAAACAACATGACCATGTTGTTTTGGCCCGTCTTCGCGTTACGTTCATATTGTTTTGCTCCAGCTTGATGAACTCAACCTCCTTCATATGATGAATACTTTCGGGAAAGTACTTGTCGTTGAACAATTCTTGGAACTTCTCCCAAGATATCTTCATGCGGCAGTCGAGTGCGCTTCTACCGATTCTCACCAAGAATCTCGCCTCCTCTAACATGAAGGTGGCAAAGGGAACCTTGCTCTGAACATCCCAAGACATTAAATATCTTGGTGATCTACTTTATCTACTTCTCTGCCGTAAGTGGTTCTGGCTTTCCCAAAAACTCCGGTGGTCCCAGCTCCTTGAACTACTTAGCGATGACCAACCATGGGTTGCCATTGTTTCCACTTGCATTTTGAATAGGAACCGCTTTCGCCTGATGTTGCATGAATTGCATAAAACCTCTGAACATCTCATCGTTCACCATTTCATCAGTGTTATTGTTTACCTGAGGATTATTGTCTTCCTGCTGCACCTTATCCTGGGTATTGATTAAAGGTGTCTCCACTGTCTCATTCACTCCATCGTTAATATTTCCTGATGCCATTTTTAAATACTGCTATAAAACAAGGGTTAATTAACAAATCACATATTATCCCTATACTCTGACCGACCAATTAAATACCAAATAAACTTAGGTATGTCATACTAGTGAAGGAATTTCCCGTCTCTCCCCTCCTAGTTCTTGTCTCACATCTTAGCCAGGGATCATATCCCTAAGCTTTGATACCAACTGTAACGCCCCCAAAATAGGTATACTTCACCCATTCTGAGTCGCCAAATACATGATACAAAAACAAATACAACTTCAGTAATATAATTGTCGTGCAGAATACGACAACACCTATACTGTAAGTTTGAATACAAATATTGTATACTAGAGAGTATACAAACTCAAAAGGAATCCTCATTACAATTATTGATACGCTATTTCACAGAATAGTGAGGACTACTAATGCAACCATCTGGACCGTCAATCCATTCCCCGACTAGTCCCAGCTATATTCTCATTTCCTGAAGAGAACAGTGAAAGAAAGGGTGAGCTCAACTAACCTAGTAAGAAAATATTGTGACTAAGATAATATACAACAAATTATCATTAGTCTTCAACAGGAAAAAATCTGATAAAATATAATAGACAACAAGTTTTAGATCCACAACTACAGTGGAATAAGCAATCCATTAGAAGAGTCAAATAGAGAAAGAATTCTATTATCTTCTAAGATTTAAAAGTTCATCATCAATATTTTATCCCTGTAACATCAATCAATATACATCTTGAATAAAATATTCATCTTTGCACTACAGGCCAAAGATATTCATTCGTATCACTAGTTGGTCATGTTTATCTAAACACCTGTTCATCTTTGCACTACGGGCCAAAGATATTCATTAGGTAATCATTCATCTTTGCACTACAGGCCAAAGATATTCATCAGTTAATCATTCATCTTTGCACTACAGGCAAAGATATTGATAATATCATCATTTAGGGTGAGGATGATGAAAAATATTTTAAAGAAAACGAATCCAGTGAGACAGAAGGACAAATATTAAGGATTCGTATAACAGTTTATCCAAGATCAATAATATTCCATAATAAGAATTCAAAAATAAAGACCAAAACAAAGATACAATCAAAGATAGTAACCATAATAGACAACTTGGACAAAAAGAAAAAAAATTCATTTTTCGGTGAATAGTGTCGTATACGTAAATAGTAACTCCGACACCAAAAGATAGAAATTCCACAAGAAAAAAAAATCATCATGCTTCGTGAATAGTACTCGTGAATAATAACTCGTGAATAGTAACTCATGAATAGTAACCCCGACATGAAAAGTTCCAAATTTGATAAAAGTTCAACCGATATTTTAAGGCGTAATGATATTGAAGAAATAATATCACTTACGAAGAAAATAACATCCCTTACCTCAAAAAGATAATACTTAAATTTGGAATACTAGATATAGTCTTTGAAGGAACTTGCACCGTATAGCAACACTCAAAGTATCAAAATACTCACAAGAATACTGCTCGATAATATAGAGAGAAAGAGAAAACTTATAAATTTCGGTGTGATTTTCAATTCTAACCAAGACCCTATTTATAGGAAAATGCTTAGAACGCCATAGAAGACTAACTCACTACTACACGATGGCTTTACTCGTTACTATTGTCACCCACCACATTTGAAATTCAATTGAGCACATTTCTCACCAACCAATCCTATAATTTTTCAAAATATTTTATCATTTAAACAATAATCAGAAACTTTAATAATTCATAGAAAATAACTTGGTTTATCAAAAAATATGAATTTTATGTCCATTCCACATTTAAATCGAATTCTCTACAACTTTGTAGCTTTGAGTTTTCCAAATTTCAAATGTAAAAAAATACCCGAAATTTACAAAGCGGATGATTTTAAATACTTCAATCAGATAAAATCTTGATAAAACATCTCAAAGATTAATTCATTCCTTAATAACCACATAAATAAATCCATCATTTATATCCACATAAAATAAATATTTCCTTATCATATGAATCAATAATTAATTATTCACAAATAATATAATGTAATCACATTTATGACAACAAGTTGTTCCCGAAAGAGGGGCTTTCCGATAAGGATTTCTCTTTTCTTGGAGCGCTTGATTAGGTGACCAAACCTCTCCTCGATGTAACTTTCTAGACATTGCCAATAATGTTATCTAATAATATTATTCAAATAATATGAATTATTAATCGATAATGGAGATATCGTGTGCATGACAATTATTGAACAACAATAATATAAAATATCAACGCAAAGAATTATTGAATCGATAAAATAAAATATTGAGCGAAGAATTCACTGTGACAATTATTGAGTAGTGCCTTCTTACGTAAAGATCAATAATTCAACAATAATGCGTAATACCAGTGTCTTGCTACTCAAGAATTACGGCAGTATTCTTGTATTTTAACCACGGGTATTCCAAGCGATCTTAACTGTAATAACTACTCTCAAGTTATTCAATTTTGTCATTTTCTTCATCCGACAGTTATTCTATTATGGAGCCCACAAATGGTTGCACCGTCGTACGAATATTCCCCGACAACAAGAATATTCCACGACAAACAAATATTCCCCGACAACAATGAATATTTTATAACCACTTGCTTATTTTGAAAATTTGCACATTTCACCCATAACCAAAGTATTATATCAAATTAATACCTTATTATTCACAATAATAAATAAAGGAAATTTGATTTTTATTTATAATAAGTTGGGGTCTTACATGTCAGGTAATTGTTGCGGTCCATCGCCTGATATCAGTCGATTTCCTTGTCGGATTCTAGGTTCAGAATTGGTCTTTGATACTTGAGCTTTAATTTGTGTTTGAGAATGATTTAATATTTTTTTTTGTTAATCAAGCATATAATTTTAATTATTTTTTTGTATAAAAAATTAAGTGGACCCTAATGTCCATATCATTATAGACGTTAGCCACCAAAGCAATCGTTAAATTTTTTAGACGAAAAGTTATAAATTGACCATTTTGTAAAAAAATTAGTATAGCAATACAATTGTAACAAAAAATAAAAATTGAGTCATAGTACAATGATCAAAAGTTTAATTATCCCCTTTAAGTTATGACGTGATTTGGATTTAATTAAAAATAATTATCGTGCAAAGGTTTTTTTACATCAATACCGGAGTTTTCACAAGTCTCACTTATTATATCATGGCAGTAACAAATGACCTCATGAATTTTCTTTTTATAAGCTAAGCTTTTATTTTTATACCTCAAAAGAATAATTTTATTATTCGTAAAAAAATAGCAATAAATATATAAAATAAAATATAAATATATTATTTAATGGTGTCCACTAATATAAAAAAAATAATATTTTCACAAACTGAACTGATATAAAGTGCAGAAGTGGGGAAGAGATAGTGCAAATACAACAATGCTACTATCACATAAAAAAAGCTCACTTAATACTCATTAGGGCTGAACAAGTAATCAAATTAGAACCGAACTCGCATTTAAAAATCGCAAATCGCGCTAATTAAAATCGCACCCGCATTCACAAATAAAGTGACAATTGTTGAATTGTAAGACCTCAACTTATTATAAATAAAATTGAATTTCCTTTATTTATTATTTTGAAATAGTAAGGGTTAATTGATTAATGTGGTTAGTTATGGGTAAAATGCTTGAAATATTTTTAAAATAGCGGTGGTTATAAAATATTCATTGTTGTTCGGAGAATATTCGTTTGGTCGTGGAATATTATTTTACGCCGAGGAATATTAAATGCGGACGGTGCTTGACCGTTGGTGGGCCCATGCTTCATAATGTAATAAGCGCTCGGATGAAGAAAAGCGGCAAAAAGGAGTTTTTATAAATAACGACGTAGTTATTATCATTAACATTGTTGGAATACCCAGTGGTTAAAATACTGATGTCTGGCGTTGTCAAGCATAAAGAACACAATATTGCACCAATTATTGATTTCTACGTAAGAAGGCACTACTCAATAATTATTACGATGAATTACTTGTTCGAAGATTTTATTTTATTGATTCAATAATTCTTTGCGTTGATATTTATATTATCTTTGTTGTTTCAATAATTGTCCTTACACAATATTTTTCATTATCGAAACAATAATTCATATTATCTCGAATAATATTATTAGATAATATTCTTGGCAATATCTAAAAGTTACGCCTAAGGAGAGGTTTGGTCACCTCATTCTTGCACCGATAAGGAGAAATTCTTATTGGAAAGCCCCCTCTTTCTGAACCGCCTGGTTGTCATTATTGTGATTACGTAATATTATTTGTGAATAATTAATTATTGATTTATATGATTAGGAAAATATTCATTTTATATGGATATGGATGGAAAATTTTTAAAGTGACAATTGTTGAAAATCGATATTTTATCTTTTACGAAAAATTAATATATTATTATATTATTATAATATAATAATGGTGATATTTTTACAATGAATATGTGATATATGAGTATATGAGGAGGAAAAGTATTTTTGTTGTAAAAGTTGTTTAAAACATGTTAAACATGTTGGTAGACCCATTTCTTGACTGAAATTTGATTATAGCCTGTAAAATCGTCCGTTTATGAATTTCGGTTAATTTCTGTTTAGAATTTGGAAAAACTTTCTTCTGCAAAGTTGTAGAGAATTGAATTTTCTATAAAAAATTGTGAGATTTGAATTTTCTGATAAAAGGGCTATTTATTATGAATTATAGAAGTTCTGAAGTTCCGAAATAATTAATTTTTGAAAGTTTTAATTATTTTTAATAACAAAAATGTTTTTTTTGTTTTTGTTATTATTTGTTATCTGAATTCAGATCTGAGAAAGTGGGCGTAAGAATTTTGATATATATATTAATATTATATTAAATTTTTACTTTTTGGTGTTCTAAGCATTTTCCTATAAATAGGGTGCTTAAGTTAGAATTGAAAATCACACCGTAAACTAAAGATTTCTCTCTCTTTCTCTCCCCATAATATCGAAGCGTATTTTTGTGAGTATTTTAGTACTTGAGTATTGCTATATCACGGTCAAGTTCTTTCAAGATTATATCCAAAGATTCCAAATCGAAATACTATTCTTTTGAGGTAAGTAAGGGATGTTATTTTCTTCAGTAAATGATATTATTTCTTCAATATCATTATCTTAGAAATATTGGTTTGAACTTTTTATCAAATTTAGAACTTTTTCATTATCGGGGTTACTATTCTATTGAGTTACTATTCACGAAGTTACTATTTACTTGAGTACTATTCATGAAGCATGATGATATTTTTTGTGAAATTTCTATCTTTTAGTGCTTGAGTTACTATTCACGTATACGATTAATTATTCACAAAATCTGAAACTATTTACGAAAAATTAAATTTTCTTTTCTGTGTCCAAGATTGTCTGTTATAGTTCCTATCTTTGATTGGATCTATGTTTTGGTCTTCATTCTTGAATTTTACTCCACTCTGGTTATTTATGAAGTATTTTTAAACTTGGGTTATTTAAAGTACGAATCCTTAATACTTGTTCTTTTGTTTCACTAGATTCGTTTTCTTTAAAATATTTTTCATCATCCTCAGTCCTAAATGATGATATAACTGAATATCTTTGGCCTGTAGGGCAAAGATGAATGCTTTATGATGAATATCTTGGCCCGTAGTGCAAAGATGAACAGGTGTTTAGATGAACATGACCAACTGATGAATATCTTTGGCCTGTAGTGCAAAGATGAATATTTGATTCCAGATATATATTGATTGATGTTACAGGGATAAAAGATAGACGATGAATTTTTAAATTCATATATAGAAGATAGTAGATTTCATTCTCTACTTAACTCTTCTAATGAATTATTATTTTCGCTGGAAATATTGATTTAAAACTTGTTGTCTATTGTATTCTATTAGATTTTTCCCTGTTGAGGACTAACGATAATTTGTTTTATATTATCTTTGTCATAATGTTCTTTATTGGGCTAGTTGAGCTCACCCTTTTTCTTGTTGTTCTATTTTTCTTCTCAGGAGGCGAGAATATAGCGAGTACTAGTCGGGGTATGAAATGATGGTTCTAGAAGTTATTCTAGTAGTCCTCACTATTCTGTAAAATAATGTATCAATAATTGTACTGAGGACTTATTTGAGTGTGGATATTATACAGATGACAATATTTGTATTTAAACTCACAATTTTATGTTGTATTAATAAAGTTGTAGTTGTTTTTGCACCATATATTTTGACGACTCGAGAATGGGTGTTGTATACCTATTTTTAGCGTCACATGAATAACCAAATTTATGGTTTAGGTTTAGATTCTTAACCAAAATCGTGACGCATAAAACCTAAAACCGCACTATGTGTGTGTATGTATGTATTATCTTTAGTAAATTCTAAAGTTACTTTTCACTTGAATACGCTCAGAGAAAACTCCAGTCTTGCATTATTATTTTTTCACCAATTGAAAAAAGATGTTAGAGGTTATAGAGTCAAAAATTAAGCAATTGGGTTTTAAAATTTTGAATTTGTTTGATGCATTGGTTAATGTCAATGTTATAATAGTAATAGTCTAATAGATTATTTTTCAAATTAGGTATAGTTAATTAGGATTATATTCTATAAGTTCTCCCTGTAATATATCATTCTATCTCCAGTATATACTTTTAATTTTTGGGGAACTAGATAAACATTCTTGTTTGTTATCGAATATATGGTCTCCGTTGTTTTATATAGCGTATGTTTTAGTTTTAAAACATGCTTGATATAATTCTCATTGCCGACTTTGTTACTAAGTTAATTGATCGGTGTAAGTTTTATGTTAAATTTTATTGAAGGCTTAGACTTTTTAGTTGTTTCAATTGGTTTTAGAACCGAAATCGCACCGCACACTTTAAAACCGCATCGCACCAATCACAAGTGGTTTCGTGTGCGATTTTTTATTTTTTAAACTGCACCTAAGCGATTTCGGGTGCGGTTTAGACTTCAAACCGTACCATGCTCACCCCTAATACTCACATACACACACATGCATACTGTGGGCCCCCGTTACATGTGTGGTCCATAAATATGCATGTGTGTGTATGTAAGAATTATGTGACCATTATTTGATAGTAATATTATTTATATAAATAATGAGCTTGGTTTAAAATATGTGGTCCATTAATGTGAAAATATCAATTTCCAAAAAATACACATAATTTTGTATAAGACTGTAACTAGAGCCCTAATAAGAGTTTATTTTTAAAAGAGTGGAATTTGGACTGCACCTTTTCCCTACTGGTTTAGTCATTATATTATATACAAGTATATTAATATAATAATATTGATAACCCTGTTCAGCAAAGTAGGGAGATAAAGATATGCGGGTTTTTGTCGAATTACGATTATAACGTAATATATCAATGCATATATGAGATTGAATATAATTAAAAAAATAATTTATTATATTATATATAATTAAAATATATTAACCATAATTATTCGCATAACTAGTCAACGCTAACAATGCATATAAGGCCCAAGCACGAAAGCCAGACTTAACCCAATTTAAAAGAGTAAAAGCCCGAAATAGACCCTAAAAATCAAGCTTAGAACACTGAATTTTTTACCCCTATCTAGCTATACCAAGGCAAGTTTAGAGGGTATTCTAGTCCATCAACTTTCAAACAATTATACTTATATATTATATATTTGTTTTTGTTTCTCTCAATCTATTTGTGGGATCCGACTACGATAAAATTAAAAATCAACTTCATCATAGCCGAATCCCTATTTGTGATACTATATCCGTGCGGACCGTGCTCATTTATAAGATCTTTATTAACTTTTTGAAAGTGATACTTTAGAAACTCAAAAATAACCTAAATTTATTTAGTTTAATTAATAGAACGATAAATATTATAAATTATTTAAAATTTTTATCAAATTTATATTTGAAAATATTTTAATTTGACTGTTAAAAATTAATACTAATCTTATAAATTTAAAACGGAGATAATATTATTATTTTTAAATTTTAATTAATTAAGTTATCTAGACTTTACTTTTATATATTTATCTTACGTTTAGATTTAAGTAATAAATGGGAATAAAATAAAAAAAAATTATGTTTGATTGTTATTATTAAAATAGATTGAACCATTTTTATTCTTCTCAAATTTATAAATTTTATTTTTAAGAGAGAGTATAAAATAATTTATTTTAATTAAAATAAAATAAATTATTTTGTTCTCTATTTTATTCTTTCGATCTAAATGTAACATCAAAATAAATGCATTCAAATCATTAAATAGTATAAGAAAAAAACAAGCATAAAAGTCTGACGGCCGGCCCCGTCTTTGCAAGCCTAAAACAGGCCGTCAGGCCCTCTTTATTGACACAAAGTTCTGACCTGACATGACTTGACCCGACTTTTTGTGTGTGTGAACTACAAGTCTGACTGGGCCCTTGTGCACCACTAGGCCCTACCTAAGGCCTAGGAAAACGTAGGAGGAGGAGACATGAGATGAGAGAAACTATGAACAACTTCTCTTTATTATTATGAAGCAAATTTATTGATTATATAAATATGAAATCATGCAGAAAAAAGGGGAAAAAAAGATCTTTTATTAATAAGTAAATTTGATAGTTTTATAAAGTATTTTTTCACGTAAAGTGGATTCTATTTATTTTTCATATGAAGAGAAATTTCTAACATTATTAAATTTATTTATAAAAATATCAATTCTATATCATTTTAACCTAATAATTTCTAATAAAATAAACCTTTTAATAAAATATATATTATGTCTAATCAACTACATCGACCTCTTCAAATTTTACACTTGAGATGAAATATAAATGTTTAAAATTAAAATTGGAATTGGGCAATTACCCAAACCATGCAAATAAGTATATCCCAAGTTTATTCTCTTAAGTCAATTTTAGAATAAAATAAAGGAAATATTATTTTTCATTAGTTTTTTAATATTTTTAAATAATTTATTTTCACGTAAGAGATAATTATATAAAAATATTAAAAACACACGTGAATATATTAATTTTCTTAAATAAAAACATTAAATCAGGGGTATAGAAAAAGGCATATAGTTTTCTAATTTTGTTGTTTGAAGTTGAGGCAGTAAAGTAAAAACATGATACCACATTGTATAATTTTGACTTTTTTAGTCTCTTTCGACTTTTGTTACTGTATTTTTCCTTTAACTTAATAAAAGCCACAGTGGTGTTGCTATATTTATGAGGCTGGGGTTTGCTTAGATGCCACCGACAGTGACAAAACATCATCCCCCACCCCTTTGATCACATGAATGGTCAGGGGAAGAGGAGAGAGAAAAGAGAGACTAAACCCTTCCTTTTGAGTGGGGGGGAACGGGGGAAGCAGAGCAGGCATGTGGATATGAGTGGGGGACACAGCCAGACTCATTCATCATCAGAATTCAGGAAAACTCTTGAATAAGTGAGCCACAGTGACAAAAACAGAAGGGAAAAGCAAAAGAAAAAGGAAATAAAAGAAAAGAGGCCCCCCCTTTTCTCTTATCTCTCTATCCCCATCAATTTTACTTCAAATATTGGTACTACCGGTCAAGAAAATCCAGCATTTGCCAATACCCACAAGTCTTGACAACCATTTCAATTGGTTTCTGTGAAATTTCTGCTCCTTTTGAGGCCTCAATCAGTTTATTTTTGGTTGTTTTTTGTTTTCTTCCCATTTTAGCTCTTAATTTTCAGTTCATCAAAGATGCCTAGACCAGGCCATAGGCCATATGAGTGTGTTAGAAGAGCTTGGCATAGCGATAGGCTGATACCCATGAGAGGTTCTCTCATTCAAGAAATCTTCAGGCATTCTCTCTCTCTCTCTCTCTATATATATATATATATATATATATATAATTGTTTGCAATTGCATATAACTTTGTTCTTCTATATGTCTTATGGGTATTTTTTGTTCGGTCAGGGTTGTGCATGAGATTCATAGCTCAGCAACTAAAAAGAACAAAGAATGGCAAGAAAAGCTCCCTATTGTTGTCTTGAAAGCTGAAGAAATTATGTATTCCAAAGCAAATTCTGAGGTTTCTTCTTTGCTTTGCTGCTTTTTTCTCTCTTTTATTTTTGCTATAGCTGGTGTGGGTATTTATACTTTTCTTGTTTCTTCTTCATGTTTTAATTACATGATTTGATTTCTTAGGCTGAGTATATGGATCTTAAAACACTTTGGGACAGAGCAAATGATGCCATTAATACAATTATTCGACTAGATGAGACTACTGAAACCGGAGTATTCCTGCAGCCTTGTATTGAAGGTACCTATTTAGTTTCTTTGCCAATTGTTGAATAAAATATACTTAGAATATGGTTATGTGAGTCATCAATTATTCATCAATATGGGCGAGTGTGAATTTATGGGTGTTTTATGTTTCTACTCCCAACCCTTTTGGTCCATATTATTATGCAGTCTGCCCTCACACTCACTTTCACTAATTTTATTATGCGAGTGTTTTGGGAACATTTGCATTGAAATGAATTACTGCTTTAGTTTTAAACCTTACTAATTTTTACTTGTAATTATCTTGGTTTAAATCTCTGATAATTTGCAATAATTTTTATTTTCTTAGCTGCCCTCAATTTGGGTTGCACACCAAGAAGAGCATCAAGAAGTCAACGGAACAATACTCCCAGTTACCTTAGTCCCAGCAGTCCTGATCCAATATGTGTTCCTTCAAGCAATTTACAAAAGACAACTCAGGGAAATCGTAGAACTACTAATCTGTTTATGTCTAGTTATTTGAACTTCAATAGACCCACTACCACGAGTTTCACCTGTTTGGGTGTGGCATCTCAGAGCCCTGCTGTTTATCCCTTATATTATGGTGATCATCTTCAATCTACGGGGTCTGCATTTAGCTTTGATCCCCTTTCCAAGTTAAATTCTCATTCCATGGAGCCTCCTGAGTTTGGTGTTAAGCAAAACCTTTCTTCTTGCAAGACGGATGCTTTGAGTAAAATTGCGCAAGCAGATATTGTAAATACTGCTGAGAACTCGCATGAAACTGGATGTGATCTGTCATTGCGGCTGGGCTGTCTTGGAGTTCCATGTACAGTGATTGAGAATAGCGTCACCAAAGAGGTGGAAAATGTAGGTTCAAGGACTCCTCGAGAAGAAAATAAGATGAGTGATTCATCTCCACAAACTGATAAGAAGCCTTTCTTCCACAAGTCTTGCTCTGGTGACCCGGTAGATACCTGTCCAAGTAATTGGACTTCCGAGACTGAAATTTTGAATGTAAAGAAATCTATGAGAAAGAGGAAGGCTGTTTTTGATCACCTGTGTGAGGACAAGCAATTCTTTTGGCATCCAAAGCTTCCATTTAACCACTTGACTGGGTGGACAAGCAATGCAGGTTCGTAAATTAATATCCGCTATATCAGCTTTGTTTGAAAATTTTGAATTATTTTTAGAAGTTATGTATTTCTGCAGCCTCAAGTGTGAGGAGTCCAGCTGAAGATGAACATTTCAGTATAATAGTAAATATGTAGTAGGGAAGAGCTCTCTTTGAAATCTAACATGGGTTTCAGTAAGCTATTAGGATAAAAATTGTCAGGTATCACTGTTCTTCGAAGACTATCTATATTTTGGGTCTATTTATAACAGTGTATCGCTCCTAGTCATTAGAATAGGCGGAAACATATTTAATTTTTGTAAAGCTTTTCTTTTAGTTGAATGTTCTTCAGTATCCTTGGCATTATACGAATTCTACATTTTTTTTTTGTGATGTTGCGAGTGTATGGAGAGGATTTAATAGCAGTTATTGCTGTTCTACTTGCATGTTGACTCCTCCTACAAGAACTTTGGGATAAGAAAAACTTCTTGACAAGTTTCATTTTGGGTTAACTTAATGTCCTAAAGCTTATCGATCCTCTGTTTTTGAGGTCTTCAAATATACCAGAATTCTATGGGTGGATGAGGGGCTAAGATTTGTCTCTTCCTTGAACTTAAACTATAAAAAAGTAATGTGCCAGTGGAGTGGACCACATGATTGGCCTAATTAAGAAGTGGGGATTAATTTTGGTTAAGGCTTGATGTTCATGTAATGGGGAGCAACAAGTGTCTCTATATTTAATTATCTATTTTCTATGCCTGGCTTGGACCCCATTTCTGCTTTAGTTATAAAGTGGAGAGGAAATGATTAAACCTATTGTTCTTATTACTGTTGGGAAATGCTTGTGCAGTCCTCGACTGACCATAAAATAATAAATTTATATTGAAATTTTTTTGATTACAGCTGTATATATAACTTTAGGAGTGGCGTGGTTTTGTTTTTCTGATGACTTTAAAAAGATGACAAAAGGAATACTTAGTTTATGAAGCTGGTTCAGGATTGAAATTGAAAATTGCTAACCCATGTGCCCTTTAAAATTTTAAGCTGAAAAAACCTATCAGATACTCAAGTAAGCTCCAAGTAAAGTGTAAGTCGGCCCGCTGAGGGAAGCCCCAAGGACAGTAATAGATAAGGTATGTTATGTGGAATGTGGAACTGAGGTTCGGAGTTATCTGTGATTGTAGCCAGGAATGTGTTTATCATGCTTATTTCCACTTATTTCTAGTTGGAATTATTAGGTTTGTGCTGTAAGCACTTTAACAGGACCTAAACAATAATCAAATAGTTTTAATGGAGGTATTTGTACATTTTAACTTCTTGCATCACTGTTATTAGACTTTTTTCAGAAATGAACCTGTTTCTGCTGTGGAAGTAGAGGGGGGTGTGTTTGAACAAATGTTTTTAATCCTGATTAGTTTCTCAAGGACCTTCCAATTGCTCAGAGGAATTACAAGTTGAAAATTTTTAGCAAATTTGAAACATCTGCTCCATGAATTGAGAAAGGCAAGGAATTTCAGGGCGGCTATTGAGCCTTTGATGGGCTAGTAAAATTGATTGGGCTGTTGTTCCAAAGAAATGAATTTAGTGAAGTGATTTTTGCAGTGGCTGGTGGGTAATTTAATGTTTTCTATACATGCTCTACTTTTTCTTCAGCGGGTCCCTTCAAAAGTTTGGTGTACTACTAGGGCATGTCAACAAACTTGGGGATCAACCCTTTTACCAAAAGGGCAAGGTGATCCATTATCACCCATTGCTTTCACTAAGCATATACTTCTGCCTCCACTTATCAAGGGATCTAGTGAAGGAATTTAGAGGGAATTTTTGTTATAGGTCCTACATAGCACCTTTTATTGCTTGTGACAAGTCCATTCTTTTGAAGTGGCTTAAGAAGTGATTAACTTGGAGAAATAACTCTCTCTCTCTCTCTCAAGTCTAAACTAGAAATAATATCTACAAATTGTTGCGTCACCCATGCCGTAATACTCATTATTGATCTTGTATTAGAAGAGTAAAGAGCTTTAAGCATGTAAAGATAGTTAATTAAATCCTTTTTATATCCAACTTGTATATGAACATGTATCTTCTAGATTACTTGTCTGATTCGTGTAATCTTAACAAAATTCTCCATGCTTCTTTTGCAGAGCCATGAGTTCATGTTATATTTGAAATCAAGTTTATCCGTAGACATCTCTCTGTATGCATCTGAAGACGGAACATTTTTCGAGCCAAATCTTTCAAAATTTCTTCTTATGGAGAATACTATCAATGTAAACTATTCTAAATCAATCCTCATTCGAAAAGAGAGAAGATATGGAAATAGTAGGAGAAGAAGACAGGGACGACAATGGCGATGACAATAATGAAGACTGGGGAGAACTGAAGTTAAACTCTATTTGCAAGCGCTGATGGAGCGAGTAATAAGATACGGTCTCTTTTTCCTCTTCAGATTCAAGCTCTCTTAGCAATATCCCAGCTAGAAATTTTTTTATGAACTCTCTACAACAATCTTTCCCTTTGCATATAACCTCTTCACATTCTTTACTATCAATAGTCTCTGTCCCTTCAATTTCCTCAGCATGAACAGTTCCTTCTCTCTTCTTCCCAAGCATCACCGTAGAGTTGTCAAACTTCAAAATATACGCTTGCTTACAACCTTCAAAGAGCCTCTCGCCCAACGTGTCAATGATATAGTAGGCACCCTCGTCTACTTTCAACACGAAGAAATGATCGTTCCAACTTACTATATAATTCCTTGGCTCATTCTCTCCTTCCATGTTGCTAATCTCGTTCCATATTTCATCAAAAGACATGGTTCCTTTCAAGGCCTCAAACTTTTCAGGACCCAAAAACCCAACAAAAGATTTCTCATGCGAGACACTTACAGGGCGAAGGCCAGCATGCAACACGGTCTCAAGATCGAAATGCTTGTCGGGGAAGTTATTTACAACGGCCTCGTTGTCGCAGAGCTTTCGCCATTCGGAGGAACCTTCGATAATGAGTGTGTTGAATTCTGTTCCTGTTGGCATTCTGTCTTGGTTTGATTGGAGCCAGTGGGTAATGACAGCAACTAGAGCTGTGCAAGCGCTCTCCCCAGCAGCCTTATCGCTACATTGATCGAAAGAAGCAAAGAAAACCTGGGCTTTGAGCTTTGTCTGCCCATCTCTGCTGATCAGTTCCATTGCTTCCCAGTTACCTGCTGTGTGATTTTTGGTTTGGCACTCTGATTTTGAAGTTTCAGTGGCATCTACTTTCTGCCAGTAATAACATTTTATTATCAATTAAAGTATTTAAAATGTAATGTGTAAATTTGTTTTTGATGTATTTTAAACTTAAATCTAAGATGGTATAATAATTACACTAAAATGCTATACAAAGACTAGTTAGAAACTAATCTAAAGAAAATAGCTTCCCTAGTATATGCAGAATCGTAAATCGTACCTGAGTCGAACCAGAGGTGACTGAGTCAACACGGGAAGAATCGGTGAGCAGTTGGTGAAGACGAGTCCTATTCCCATCACCATATAAACTAGTCTTGCTAGTGAACCGCTCTGATTTGGATTTGAACCTCTTCCATGAGAAGAAGGGAACTTTCTTGATTTGGTCCAACTCAGTGTCTGAACTCGGTGACAATCTTGACTCAATAATACTACCCGAGTCAAACGCGGCGAACTCGTCCAAGTCGTTCAGACTCGGCTGCTTTTTCTTTGCCTTCTTGTTTTGAGTTGTCCCATTGGCATTGACAACCAAATCTTTTAGCTGGGGTACGTTTTGTGCCAATATTCTTGTTGACTCTTGAGAATCTTTTATCCTCACTAACACCTACAAACCAAAAACAAAAATCAAAAATATTAATATATGTATATATCATTTTCTTTTGAGATATAAATAATTTAAAAATATATGTATATATCATGTCATGTTTCATTTTCTTTTAATATATTTTAAATAATATCTTAACATAATATATTTTAACTCGTATTTTTTGTATTAAGATCTTACGAATAGTTAAGATACAAATATAATGATGATCTCTCAATACAAAAAAGTGAATAGTTAAGATCGTTAAGATATAATCAAAACAACCTTAGTTTCTTTTCGGTCTCAAAAGGAGACTTGGGATTTTGATAAAATCTTTGAACGAAGGTAAAATGTCAATAAAAAAATTAAATGATAAGGATATGTTTAAAAATAGAATAACATAGTTTTATTATTTTTGTTAATAAAAAAATTGAAAAAATTATTGTAAATTTAAATAGATTACTTAATATTGTAATAATTAAAAAAGTTTATTAAATTGCTCCAAAAATTTTATTTAAATTTTTTAACTTCAAAATTTCGAAAGAATGTATAGATTTATTCTCACAGATAAATTTTTATAAAATATAATATTTAGGTATAATTTTAATTAAATATGAAAGATATATTTAAATAGAAAACTAATAAAGTGGTTTCATTAATGTTAAAAAAACATTATTGCCCAAAATAAATAATCATTTTCTGTCCAAATTTGACTAGTCTCAAAAATAGAAACAATCAGCACGTGTACGTATAGATGTTTTGACTTTTCTTTGCAAAAGTTTTTAATTACCTATATTAAAATATTAATATTTTGGGTTGGCCGGAATTTGGTCCCCCACTCCAAAAACTATGTATTATACACGACAATTCTAAAGTTTTAATTTGTGCATACACAGTACATTTTTACCTTTTATTATTTTTGATTTAAAATTAAAGATATATTTTTATTTTATGACTATAAAATGAGATGATATTTTTAATTTACCATTATTATTTTTATTATTATTTTCAATTACCATAGCAGAATTCCAAGCAAATAGCTGCTAGTAAGGCTATATCTGAGAATATACAATTATTTTTTAAAATCGTCGTTTTATAAATATATTTCTAATTTTAATATAAAATTATATATTTATATAATATATATATATATATATATATACAAATGAAAAAAAAAAATCGTCATATTTTTTATTTTTATATTTCTTAGGTTATTTGGAATTGGATATATATATATATATATATATATATATATATATATATATATATATATATATAGAATCTTAAGAAATCATTCAACTATACTTTATGATGACGGCCATATTGGTCGTTTCAAATACTTTAAATACATTAACGACGGATAAAATAGCTTATCATTAAAAGTATAGGCTGACGGTTGTAATGTAACTCGGCGTCGTTAATAAAATCATTAAAGTGAGTGATACTCTAATGTCAAATCCAAACCAATAATATATATATCGATCGATTATATATATATATATATATATATATATATATATATATATATATATATATATATATAAAAGATTGATAATTTTTATTTTCGTTGTCAGAAAATGCTGAACGAGAACTCTCGTTTAAGGTTTAATTTACCAATTTTATTTTTTTTTTTTTAAGGTTAAATTTACCAAAAAAATAAAGATGAATAATATTAAATGAAAGTCTTACTGAAAATGTAGCTTTCTGTGCGAAATCCAGCTGCTTGTAAAATGAGGGGTAGCTTTTTTCAACCTTAAACTCCATCTTTGAAGCCAATTCTGCTATATTGAGTGACACCTTTCCAATTAAACCCATTTTACCCTTGTCCAATCCCTAAATTAATACATTCATATGAATTTCAATAAATAAAATAAAATAATAATAAAGATGCACATGATAATGCAGAATAATGTATAATTTTTAAACTACATTATACAAGTATATATGCGTCTGCCATCATTAAATGCATTATAAGTAGTAGATTAATTTCATGTATTATAATTCATTTTGACTATTTATTTAAAAATAAATTAAATCTTAAATTCAATATATTTAATTTTAGTATAAATTAACTAAAAATCTAATTACTATATTTATTATTTTCATAAATTCAAATTAATTTTAAATTTCTAATTTGGCTTAAAAAATCAAAACATATCACTAATTTCGGATTAGATGCAGTATATTATGGTAATTAATTAAAGAATCAATTAAAACATCACCAATTAAGCTTAGAGATATATACAATAACATGTATATATATATATGTATATTAATGGAAATTAATTAATTAATAATAAAAACATGATGATATGATGACTGACTTACACATAAGATGCTAAAGGAAACATCCCACCTTTGAGCATCACTTGAAAAAACTATCCAATTCTCAAACTCATCATCCTCCCATTCAAGTGAAAATTCTCCATTTTTCACAACCTTTTCCCTTGAAAAATCATGTTTAATTTTTCGACTACTTGTGGAAGAAAATGGAAGAACAAACCCTACTAGCTTAAGCTTAGGAGGAGGTTCTCCTTTCCATCTTATTTGAATTGCCATGATTTTCTCTCTCCAAAAATCAAGCTCAACCCCTTCTAGCTTCAATGGCTTCACCTTCACGGAAAACTTCCGCCGCGGAGCCGCCACGGGAGGAGGAGGCCATGGCGACCATTTCATCTTCTTCACCACCATGGAATATATATATATATATATATATATATATCTTCACCACCAGTTATAAAGAAAGAATATTGAGTTTTATATATAGGAAATTAAAGCTAGAGATATTAAGAGATTTCTTAATTAAAATGCAATTTAAAAACAAAGAAAGAGAGATCGAGGAAGGCTAGGGTTCTATATTTATAGATATATAGAAGCAACCAAAACTATATATGTAGACGGGGGAGCAATTCAACTGATCGAGTAAGCAAATGAGTTTATATATAGTTTTTCTTTGAATTTCCCAAACATATAGGATATTATATTTGAGTTTGTATATATATATATATATATATATATATATATTTCAGTTTTGTTATTTTTATTACGAGCAGACATCGTTAAATTACGCATATATTTGTATTTTATATTTAATTATATATATATATATTTTAAAAGACAAAATTATAGTGTGACATAAATATAGTTTTGAAGTAATTGTTAAGGATAAATTAGTCTAAATAAAAATAAGTATTCAATCTCCATAATTCTTTCCTATTGATATACTATAATATATACCCTGTAGGAAGTAAAGTAAAGTATCATCATCTGACAAATGACAAGTTGACACGTAAAGTCAAACGCGTTGGGGAATTCTAGCGTGTGGGTATAAGCGTAAGCCATGTGAATTCTTTGTTTGAGACTTAATTGTGTGAGAGAGAAGAAGAGTTATCAAATGACCAAATAATACCTATAGATATCCATGAAAAGTTTTTGTTGTACAATCTTTTTTTTAATTCTAAGTTAAAATCCTTTTTCTTTTTTTTTGTTTGTTACTGGTGTAAGTTGCCCCACAACAGGCCAAAACCCAGGGGAGTAATCCTTCATATCTAAGAGTGTAAATTATCGAGTCGAGCACGCCAGAGTAGTTTAAATTTTTCGAACGAATATGATCAAATATTTATAGAAAATTAGATAATTTGAGCAAGCTCGAGTAATTTTCGAACTATTTTAAAATTTACTCGTATTTGAATAATTTATATTTCGATTCGAGTTCGAATCGAACATTTAGTCGAACGAATATGAATCAAGTTAGAACTGTTTGCTCAATTTAGACCCACCTTTCAAGTTTCAAGCACCATGAAAGAGGCTCAAACTCATGACCTAGACTAGACGGATGTCATAAAAACTTTTCTCTATTCATAAATTAGAAATCTAATCTTATTGCAAATTGGATAATATCAGTTTTTATTTATAACAAACCCCTGACCCCATAGCCGTAAATGTCGAAACAACCCTCTCGCATAGGTTTTAGTATATGAATTAACAATGTGTGAAAGACATTATATTCTAGAAAGTGTGTGAGAGAGAGAGAGCCACTTGGGCTTATTGTGGGGCCTTTCCCTCGGGCTTTGTCCATATCTAAATATTTGGGTCTTGTATATTGGGCCTAGTTTGAGATATCCATATCTTAACACTATTAAGTAAAGTTTGAAGAATAGGATAAATATTTGTGACTTTTTTTTAACTATTATGTAAAGTTCAGTAATTGATTATTATTTATTTAGTGATGATGTAAAGTCTGAAGAATATAATAAATATTATCTTGTTTAGATATAATTTTAAATAATTATATTGATAATAAAGCTTACACTTGACTTGTTTAGATGATTCACAGCCGTTGTAATTAACTGTTTTTGACGTCGTTAATGAATAAACAAAACGTTTTCTTGTTACTTTAGAGCGATAGTTCCACAATCCCAACCAACCTTTTGGGGGTAGGGGCATTCAAGCTTGCCCAACCTAGTAAAGGGGCTTGACATCGAGTCTCATGGATTTCACATCATAGCATTTACATCTCGACTGAGCATATCCAAGAAAAAGGTTGCCTTGGGGACAATTTCGCTCTTAATTGCGCAGGAATATGAACAAAACACGCACATGGATACAAGTTAAGCCTTGGAATGAAAGGCAATTCCAAATTCACTTTGTCTATGAACAAGGAAGTTATAATGCAACTATGAATCTTATGAAGAGTTCGATTCTGACTAAAGATGAATGTTGGCAACATGCTTAACACATGCAAGTCGATGGTCCTCTGAGTTTTTCCTTGAAATGGATGGAATGGATAGAGAGGTCCCAAAACTCCTAAATGAAATGAGACATCTAGGAATCGAAAAAGCACATTATTGATCTAGAAACACTTATTGTGAAATGTTATCTCCTTGTGATTATCCATCTCTATCTCCCCGATCGAGTTACGGTGGCAGACATGGACGGTCCAATAGTTAAGTCATTTAAGTAATGACTTGAGGCCCTAAAATTTTGAAGGCCCCCAAATTTTAATAATCCATATATGTTAGAGCCCATTAAAAAAGTCGGAAAAAAAAATTCCAAGCAAATCAGTAGCTACATGTACAATAATACAAGTTTGATCAATAATTTTGCATCTAAAAGAGTAAGAAAATGAAATTCTAATTTATAAAAATCATAGATATTAATTTAATTTAGTATTGAATGGTTAAAAAAAGCCCGATTTGGCATGAGACCTCCAAAAAGTTTGAACTGGCTTTGGTGGCAAATATTCATGAAAAACTCGGTTTGAAATGATCCATGTTACGGAATCAAGAGAACCTATCTTACTAATACTAATATAATAATAGAATGACTAATAAGAAGAAAGAGTTAAAAGTCTCTTTGAAGAATTATCGTCTTATGAGCTTGCAAGGCCTGTTGAAGTTCCTAAAAGAAAAAGGTTTTTTCTATTATTTGAAAAAACCTCATTTCGTTTTCCTAACGATGATTTTGAAAAATAAACTTCATTTATTTAATTTTCATGTTCCTCGATAGTAGTTATCGTGAATATATGAATTGGTTGTTTGTTGTTCAATATTTCTTGTTTAGGTAGTTCATACCATGTTTAAATCTAAGCTTTCAATTATTTTGTATTTCAGCAGTAAAATACTGTTCGATGAAACTAAGATCCAAAATATTAAAGAAACAAGCATTTTCACAATTCTATCACCTAGTCAATTCCGTTCTATTTCATGGTCACATGTATTTCCTGTTAAGGAATTAGAGATCTTTCTCGTGTTCATGAATCCAATTTTTATTTGGGAAAAATCATTTTTTTTTCTCAATAATGTCTTTATCATTTGATCCAATAACGTTCTGTTAGATATGAATAGATTTGATAACTACTGATAACTCTCACATAAAATATTAGAACGAAAAGATCCATTACGTAATGAGCTATTGGTTCTAAAGTATCTCTGTTGATTAATCAACAATTCAAAATACTTTTATTACGTCTTCTTGATAGACCAAGTTTATATATAGATTTAAAAGGATCTGTTTGGGAAGTAAAAAGCCCATTTGACATCTCTTCGTATGCAAATAATTCTCGATGTGTAAACATAGAGACAAAGGGCTATAATATTTGATTAGGAAAAAAATATAGATCTGTAGGGTCCCAAATGAATTTACTTATTCGAAAAAGGCTTTGTTCTTAGGAGGATCTATGTCGTGTTTGGTAATGCATGGTTTCACTTTGCAAGAACTCTGAATCATTTTCTTGAAGTTCATCATATTCATCATAAAGGATTCGCTTGCCCTAAAATGACTTGGACCAATTAAGAGAGAAATTTCAATTCAACTGGTCTTTCAATACAGTCAAATAAAAATTTCCAAGGGTTTCATATTATAATAGTCCAAACTATGTGATTAAATAATTTTTCGTCTATCTGTTATGGGTCGAGGGCTCCTTCTCCTTCCCCTTCTTCTTCTTCGAACTCCGATACATTTTTTCATAGAAAAATCTCTTACCAAAGATAAAATAAAATTCATTTTACATCTTATCTAAAGGATTTCTTGATTCGGGCCAAGTTATACCAATAATATCAATGACCTGCATTACATATTTTTGCCTAAACATTTGTGTGCAGCCTTAAAAGAAAAGTAAATTTGGGCTATGCAAATCATTAGGCTTGAGTTCTGGAATAGGTAAGGCCGTAAGGGTAAGGCTGTAAACAAATCAAACATAATAGGTTTGATTTAGGTTTGATTAAAAAAATACGAGCGAGATTTGGATTTATTAATAATATGATCTAAATATGAGTATAAAAAATATTTTAAATAAAAGGGTTAAGTTCAGATGATCACCTGGGGTTTGGGCGGTTTTCCACTTAACCACCTGTAGTCAGTAAACCTACATTTAAACACCCGACTTTTTGAGTTGAAGTGAAAAAGTGTTTTCTGTCATAACTCTGTTAGTTAAATTGTATAAAGACTTAATTACCCTCCTACTATATAAAAGACATATGCTTGTTCATCTCTCTCTCTCTGTTTTTCTAACAAACAAAAAACAGAGTAAACACCTTAATCAACTCAAATGCAGCGAAACAATAATTCCTCGTTATATATCAATCTAATGCATTTCAGAGCTCATACCAAAGAATCCGGAAAAGGCAACAAATAAGAGGGGAATTAATACTAAGTCAAAGAGGAAATAATAAGATGAACAATTACAAAAGAGAAAATTTCCCAAATTTTGTGTTAAGATAAGGACTAAATATCCGCCGGATTGAAATAATAAGTATGAAAACAGAGAACCAAATTCAATAATGTGTTTTTTACAAAGAACCAACCATTAAAAAAAAGTACAATAAGCATCCAAGATAGAAAATCTAATAATCCAAAACATCGAAGAAAATAGAGGACACGAAAGGTCGATAATTTTCCGAATCCGACAATTCTTAATCTGACAATTTTAATCCAAGCCATCGACCCGAGTGCTTACTCTGGTGATTCTCGAGCAGTGTGGACCTTGAGTCCCTCAAATTTCGTAACACAACCTACGGTATACAAGAACCATAACCTCTCTCGGTAAACATTCGGTTATAGCTTGATAATTGGTCTCCCAATCACGTTTGGAGACCGGATCAAATTCCATGTCACTAAACAAAAATATCCTTTTAATCATCGGTACTCATTCAAATTCCCATTCACAACCACTTCGAATATTAAATCAAACACCTTCGAAAATCGGTGTTCACAAATATCCCGCAAAATTCAATACAAACACAACAAAACCCTCCAAAATATAGTAGTAAAGGTATCAAACAAGACAAATAGGAAATGAATTAGTAGAACTACTATTAAATAAATAAATGGCTATCAAATCTAGATGCAAACCGAAACCAAAACCAAACCAAATCAAGTAGTCACAAACCCACTAAGCGATAAAAGAAAACTACTCTCTTCTCTTCGTAACATGAGTGCAGACTCAAGAGAAAGCGATTTAACGTGAGAGCACAACCAAGCGGTGAGCAGCGGAAAAATGATCCCACTAAAGACGTAGGGCTCGGCGGGAGCATCGGATCTTATGGAGGTTCAAAGACGAGGAGAAGGCGATGGCGATCACCGCCATTAGAGCAATTAAAGGTAGTCGTGGAATGAGAGGCGCCTTCTTCTCCGAAAAACCACCAAGATTCGAACCCCAAAACCAAAACCCAAAACCCAAAACCCAAAACCTATCATCGCCACAAAATTTTGGGAAGGTTCCCATTTCACTGCTTAGAAAAAAGCTAACAGGTCACCAAGCATGAGAAGTGGAGAGAGAGGAGAGAGAAGAGGAGATGTCTTCTAGATCCGCAAAAGAGGTTGAAGAAGGAATGTCTTTTAAAAGTCAAGAGGAAGAAGGGGCTATTTTAGTCATTTTAAATCGTTAAAGCCCCTTTTCACGCGCTTTTTGGCGTCTGACATACACGCACAGTTAAATTGGATGGAAAATATAACGTTTTCACTTCAACTCAAAAAGTCGGGTGTTTAAATGTAGGTTTACTGACTACAGGTGGTTAAGTGGAAAACCGCCCAAACCCCAGGTGGTCATCTGAACTTAACCCTAAATAAAAATATGAGTATAATCTGAGTAAGGTTATACTCGACTCGTTTAATATTCAAATTACTTGAATTCTCGATTGTGATTCAATATATGCTCGATTGATACATATTCGATTAGATACTCGATACATCTCTTATAATATATACAAAATAAAAACAAATTAGGATAATTAATTATTGTTATTTTATTTTGTTTTTAGTTTTAATTGTGATTTTATATTTGTAAAATGTAATAATAAATATATTTTTCCATTTCTAAGTAAAACAACAAATTCAATTTAAAATTATATATATATTATAAAAACTAGTTATTATGTAAAGACTCGAATTCGAGTTTGAATTTGAAGCTCGCGAGTAGTTTGAATTTAACTTGATCCGAGTCGAATCGAATTTGAGTAATAAATATTCGAGTCAAGTCGAATTTGAATAGAATTTTTTAAATACAATTTCAAATCGATTTTGAGCAACTTTATTTTCGTTTCGATTCGACACCCTTGTAACTTTAGGAATAAGAGAAGTAATATAGAAATAATAATAACGTTTATTACACAAAATAAGGTGTACATATAGCAATATATAGCATGAAGCATTAATTAAGAATAAATTTTTAGATTTGGTCATTGCAGATAGGTTATATCCATTATTTTTTGCATAGATATGTAAGATACTATGCATTTTCTGTAAACGACAAAAAAAAAAAAAAAATTACATGCCCAATATGAGACATTTTCAAATTTAAATAGTAAACGAAAAACCAATCTTTTAGAGTTAATAACATTTAAATTTAAAGTTAATATAAATTCTTTTAATTTTAATTATTTAATATTATAAACTATTAAAAAATATTATTAACTATTAGATTTTTGTTCTCAAAACTCAGCTTATAAACTATTTGTGACAAAAGGATTGGAAAATTGGTCAAATAGTTATGCATAAAATTTATATAAGGCCTCTAATTACCATTGTAAATCATAATTTTGTTCCTTCCAGTTTAGACTTTGTTTGGGCTCTCTGCAATAAGGCAATAAACTTAAAAGCAAAAGCAAAAACCACAAACCTATATTTTCTTATGCATGCCACAATAATATATACCTACTCTTAAAGTAATAATTAATTAATTAATTAATTACTGCAAGGACTAAATTAATTAATTAATCATCTAAAACGTCATATATTATGAGACGACCGGAGTATTTGTAGTGACCCACAAATATTGAATAGTTAGAATACAACATTTTTATAATAAATAAAGTAAAAAAATATAAAGATATGACAACTTCATAAAAATCTTCACCGTTGACTTCTTAATAAAGTGAAGTATGTGAGCAAGATACTCGTGGGGAGAAAAATAAAGATGAAGTAATTTTGAGGGCAATATTATTCTTTTCCCGTAAATAACTTTTAACTTATTCTTATTTATTTCTAAAATACATTTTTTTTCATTTTTAAAAAATATATTGTAGATAATGAAGATGATAGGTCAAATATCCATTATTCTCATCTCACCTAATGTAAAGATAAGAGTAGATACAAAGATGTTACCGGTAACAAAATTACATTAAAAGTTAATCTTCTTTCTCGCCTCAAAATATTTTGAAAAATATTAAGTATATATTACGAATATTGATGTCTATTTTTTGATTGTCAGTTACGTGAATAAGTCTTACGTGAAGTGCTCTTTTAATTTATACTAATCTCGTGTTTTGAGAAGTTTTATAATTGTAATTCGATATAAATTTATCGCAGTACATAATATGACTAATTAATTTCCTGATTTTTTTTAAAAAAGTAAAAGAATGAATAAATTTATATATGAAAAATTCCCATCATCGAAAATGTGGCGACATTATCGTTTAGCAACCCAACAACGTATATGTGACTAAACAAAAAATCTTCATATATTGCTAGAACTTCTTTGTTTAAAGTAACAAAGTTTAAGGTTACCTAATGCTTATTTTATGTAAAGTTGATGAATATTCTCAAAAAATATAAAGCTTAAAAATACGGGAATGTTTATTGAGGTCAAGGTACACACAATTTATTATTTTTATCATTGGAGTAATTTTAGTATTTCTACTATTGACAATTTTGACAGTATTGATTTTCGTACCGAAGTTTCTGATGGCCCAAACTGTCAAGTTTTTGGTGTGTTTACTATTGATTCCATGTATAGATTTTTGCTTGATATTTGGTGATTTAACAGATGGACAAATTTTGACATTCACAATATATATATATATATATATATATATATATATATATATATATATATATAGATAACAAGTGATTGTAGCTTTTAAAGTTATACGGTCTACGATCGTAGAGTAAATTCAGTTTACGATCGTAGAGTAGTTACTCCACGATTTGTGAATTCACCCTATTATCGTGGACTACTCTACTATGAAATCACTTTACGATCGTATGCCGTGTACCTTTAAAAGTTACACAACTATGTACCTCTATATATATATATATATATATATATTGAAATTATCATTTATGAACCCAACATCGTATATGTGACGAAACCAAAATCGTCATCCTAGCTACAAATTAGTCCAAAAATATGCAAGTGGAACTTTAAGAATGTTTCACGTTCAAGCACAGTTGAGACTTGTTTGTTGAAATTAACAAAGTTTAAGGTAACCTAATGCTTATTTTATGTAAAGTTGATGAATATTTTCACTCAAGAGTGTCCATTAAGCAAAACCACCTTTTTGCGTTTACTTAAGTTTAATATTTATTTTTATATATTTTGTGCTCCACTTTTTCATGCCTATTGCCAAACCGATGCATTGGTTCTTTTGACTATTTTACCATGAGTTACTTTGAAATTATTGAATTCTTTTAATTATGGTCAATAGGATGGATTATAAATATTGTATAGTATCTCAAAAGTATTATTTATTATAAAATTTATTTTATAATTTTTAATAAATTATTTTAATTTCAAATTTGAAAATATATTAAATTAATTTTCAAAAATAATAATTATCTTACCGTTTGAAAATACAAAAGTTTGATTTTCTTTACCCTTGTATGTATTACATCCCAAGAAATTATTCTTGCCATTCTTTTGACTACAACTACAAATAAAATGGTATGTTTTCTAGACAGAACATTTATAAAGAAAAATATTATATACTCCCTCCGATCCGTTCAAAAATATAAAATTAATTTTAACTTTTAAAATATTTTTAAATTTAAATTTAATATTAAACAATGTAATTATAAAAATAATAAATTATCTAAATATTATTACTAATGGGAAGATCTATCGTGTCAAAATTAAATAAATTATACTCCTAAGTTCCAAAATATATGTTCTAATTATCTAAATTAAATTAATAAAGTTTTTTTATACCTAAATTACCTTTTTTTGATTACTTATTAATTGAATTATTTTTTCACTTTTTATGACCCCCCACTTTTCTATGATACTAATAATTACTATTTCTTATGTCATTTAATTCTTTAGATACATTTTTTGTTACTCACATTCTCAATAAGAATATTAAATAAATTATGAGGGTATAAGAGGAATAATAGGATAAATATAGT
This sequence comes from Panax quinquefolius, assembly GCA_020205615.1. Classification (NCBI taxonomy): domain Eukaryota; kingdom Viridiplantae; phylum Streptophyta; class Magnoliopsida; order Apiales; family Araliaceae; genus Panax; species Panax quinquefolius. Next base: position 22,190,551 of record CM035162.1, read on the forward strand.
TACTAATATAGAAATAGGACATTTATTTTGAAACATGCTAAAAAAGAAATTAGGACATTTAATATGGAACGAAGGGAGTATTAATTTATAATCTAAACATATTTAAAAATTATTTCAAAAATTAAATTAAATTTTATATTTTAATATAAAGAGAGTATGCAGATTTTAATTGACCAAAGTTAACAGCATGCTAACTACTCCCAGCCCACGAATCTGGTTGTCATGAAGTTAACTTCATGGTAAGTTGGTCAATTAACCAATACAGTGCTGACACGTAGAGAGATCACTTTCTTTCTTCTGTGTCGACACTGTATTGGTTAATTGACCAAAAATAATTTCATGCTAACCACTCTCAACCCACGGATTCAGTTACCATAAAGTTAATTTCATGGTAAGTTGGGCAATTGACCAATACAGTGTTAACAATCAGAGAGAAATCACCTCTCTCGTAACCCACTATAAACAAATAATAAATCTCCACAAAGTTGAGACTTTTTATAGTGTTGTTAACGCCAAAATCTGTCCACGCGCTCCAATCACCAAAGCGCGTCCAATCCTGTACAAAAACGGGTAAATACCAAAAACTTAACGGCTTGGGCCGTCGGGGGATAGTTTTAGTGTGAGAATAACTACATGCTGAATAAAGTTAACAATGGAGACTTAAAGATCTAGTGCTAGAAATTTAAATTATATGTGTCTACCTTAGAATCTGAATAAAGTTTACATGTTTTTTTCTCACATAAAAGTCAGACACATCGTATCGTATGCTCATGTGAGAGAGGATCGCGAGAAAATATCATAAATACATATAAAAATATCAATTCTCTATTTTGTACTTCTTATTCCTAATCATTTGGACTCAAATTTATAAATAATATTATATGAAAAGTGATTCATAACTATCATTAGTTACGGACACTGTGACGCCCCCAAAATAGGTCCAATCCAACCAACCTATTCTGAGTCGCCAAATACATGGTACAGAAAACAACTACAACTTTATTACAACAATTGTCGTGCAAAATACAACAACACATATGTTGTGAGTTTTGATACTAAAATATACCAACTGTGACTACGGACACCAATTTGGATAAAGACGTCACCATGACACCTTACATAAAAGAACAAATCCAAAACCTGTTTTAGAAATTAAAATCTTTGAGAAGTGCTCGAGAGAAACCCGATACATGGGAGGCCGTGCGTGCTAGGTTATGATAGATATCATATGGCCACAGAATTATCCTTGGTTGACCCAATAGACCCCAAAGAAAAACGAGAAGATTACTATCATATTCTTCCCAATGGTGAGTCTTCTCTTGACATATCATTATCTCCACTATCTCTCATTGGGAATTATTCTCCAAACAAATACCAAGATTATATAGATAGTGCTTGTAAATATACTCAGCAAGTGGATGAGCACAACCCTGTCTTATGATGACACGAGATTGTATGTCATTAGACATCTTGTATGATAGTGGCAAAACACCCTTCCAAGTTAAATTCACCTCACCCTCAACATCTATAGACCACCGTTCTATTCCCTGTTATTCTCTCAGCTTGTCCAAATTTACACTTTTATTACCTGAAAGGAATTGTGAAGCAAAAGGGTGAGCACAACTAGCTCAGTAAAGAATATTATGACTAAAGATAATTACATTATCAATAGACTTCATCAGTAATAAATCAGAGATTTAGAACATATGGTAGATAATAAAACTTTTCAACTATAGTTGCAGCGGAACGAGCAATCCATTAGAAGAGTCAAATAGACCATAAAATCTATTATCTTCTCCACATTAAAAGTCTACCAACAATATTTTATCCCTGTAACATCAATCAACAGTTCCTTTCCACAATCATATGAATAACTCATAATCATAATTGTGATTCTAAATTCCTCTTCGCATCCAAGACGAAGATATTTTTCATCACCTGTCTTTACCTGAAACATCAAAGATCATGGTTATACCAAATCACAGTTCCTGTTCATAATCATACTAACAATTTCATCTTTGCACTACGGCCAAAGATATTCATCGACAGACCATCTTTGCACTACAGGCCAAAGATATTCAACAAGAGGTCATCTTTGTACTACGGGCCAAAGATATTCATCAATGAGACCATCTTTGCAATCCGGGCGCCAAAGATATTCAATAATGTCATCTCATGCTTTGCAATGGTCAAAGATATTCCTCAATAATTCATATTTGCACTTCTGGTGCCAAATATATTCATCAACAATTCATCTTTGCACTTCTACCAGCCAAAGATATTCAACAACAAGTCATCTCTGATTACGAGCCAAAGATATTCATCAATAATTCATCTTTTGACTACGGGTCAAAGAGAACCTATAGTCACGATCATACCAATAATCTACCCATCTTTACACTCAAGTCAAAGAGAAATATCATCATTAGGGTTATAAGAATGTTATATATGATAATAAAAATAATATTATCAACCTATCGATTTAATCTCAAGAGTAAGATTCATAAATCAATAATCTCATAACACCTTAATCAAAATGTTATAAATCACTTAATAATCTCATAATCTAATATTATTAATACTACCAAAATATTTTAATCATTTCTTAAACTTATAAATAATTTATTTTAATTGTTTACACTTTACTAATAAATGCATTTAATCATCCTAAAATGCCAAACTCATAAGATTTCATCACCAATAACCAAAACACTCATCAAAAATCTGCATATACCTCATACATGATTCTCAAGCCATAAAATCATATTTTCCAATTTTCTTACTTCACATAACATATTTAATTCATTTACTCATAACTAGAATATTTTCATGAAAAATACCAAATCAGTTCCAAAAATGTTTCTTTTCTGGGATTTAGCATAATATAGTCCCATATTAAGCATATATTTTTCTCGGAATTTTTAAAATTCATTTAATATTTTTCATATGACCAAAACTACCGAATATTTAGACATTTATCATAAATTATAATTTTGTCCAAATATTCTGAAATTTACACGGTATACTTCTGTTATATATATGTACTCTCAATAAAAATTTCATCAATTTTGGAATTAACCACAAGGAGTTATAAGCGGTTACTTTTAAAATAGTCTTTTCTCATAAAATCCATAACTCCTAATCTATACATCCAAAAATCGCCATTTTTGGACACAATCTACAAAACTCATCAAAATATCATTTCAAATTTTTTCAGAATTTTTGAAGGCTCAGAAAAATTTTGAAATTTAAAAAACATAATAACCCTTACATACTAACGACAATATCCCTTACCTCAAAAAAAGCGAAGAGACTTGATTGGAATAATATTTGAATTAATTTGCACCAGTATAGCAACACTCAAGATATCAAAATACTCATAAGAATACACTCTATAATATAGAGAGAAATAGAGAAAACTTGAGTTTACGGTGTGATTTTCAATTTAACCTAAGACCTATTTATAAGAAATTGCTTAGAACACCAAAAGCAGAAAATTTAATATAATATATATATATATATAATTTTCCTTAGCCCACCTTGACCATCTGAATTCAGCATCTAACATGTGCAAGTGGGGCCCACAACAATGATAAAAACGTTTTTCTTTTAAAACATAAATAAAACTTCCAAAAATCAATTATTTCGGAACTTCGGAACTTCAATAATTCATAATAAATAGCTCTTTTATCAGAAAATTTGAATCACCTTGAATTTTTATAGGAAATTTAATTCTCTACAACTTTGCGAGAAGAAAGTTTTTCCAAATTCCAAACGAAAATTGGCAGAAATCCATAAACAGACGATTTTTCTGTTTATAATCAAATTTTAGTCAAGAAATGGGGTTCTCACACACACAAAACATGTGTTAATCATTTAATGCAACAAAATACTCTTTCTCCTCATATACTCATATATCCCATATTCATTGTAAAAATATCATCATTATTTATTATAATAATATAATAAAATATTATTTTATCAGAAAAGATAAAATATCGATTTTCAACAATTGTCACTTTGAAAATTTTCGCCATCTATAACCACATAAAATGAATATTTTCCTTATCATATAAATTAATAATTAATTATTCACAAATAATATTACAGAATCACAATATTGACAACCAGGCAGTTCCCAGGAAAGAGGGGGCTTTCCAATTAGGATTTCTCCTTACTGGCACGCAATTAGATGACCAAACCTCTCCTTAACAGAACTTTCTAGACATTGTGTGACGCCCCCAAAATAGGTATACATCACCCATTCTGAGTTGTCAATACATGGTACAGAAACAACTACAACTTTATTATTACAACAAAGAAAGCGTGAGTTTGAATACAAATATTATCTTCAGACAATATCTATACCCAAATAAATCCTCATCACATTTATTGATATATTATTTTACAAAAATGGTGAGGACTCTTGAACAACTCTCTAGAACCTTCATTCCATACCCCGACTAGTACTCGCTACATTCTAGTAACATCCGCATATATACGTTCCTCATTCTCCACCAAATGAGGTGCAAACACGGATAACTCGCAAACTTTGCCTCGTCTTTGAGACACCGTCATGTTGTTTTGTTCTAATCGATGAACTCCACTTCCTTCATATATAGCGAACACTTTCGTGAAAGTATTTGTCATTAAATAGTTTTTGAAACGTCTCTCAAGACACGCCGAATGTAATTTGGATGGGTACGTTTCACGCAGACTCACCTAGTAGTCCGCCTTCGCCACGGAACATAAAGGTGGCGAATGGAACCTTCGTTCCTCCGTGCATCCCATGTATGGCGACGCCCCCAAAATAGGTATACATCACCCATTCGAGTTGTCAATACATGGTATGTAAACAACTACAACTTTATTATTACAACGAAGAAAAGCGTGAGTTTGAATACAAATATTATCTTCTGACAATATCTATACTCAAATAAATCCTCATCACATTTATTGATACATTATTTTACAAAATGGTGAGGACTACTAAACAATTCTTTCTAAAACCTTCATTCCATACCCCCAGGCTTCGTACTTGCTATATTCTCGCCTCCCGAGAAGAAAAATGGAACAAAAAGGAAAAGGTGAGCTCAACTAGCCCAAGAAGAATATTATGACTAAGATAATATACAACAAATTACCGTTAGTCTTCAACAGAGAAAATCTAATAGAATACAATAGACAACAAATTTTAAATCAATATTCGCAATGAAAATAATAATTCATTAGAAGAGTTAAGTAGAGAATGCAAACTACTATCTTCTATGTATGAATTTAAAAGTTCATCATCTATCTTTTATCCTCGCAACATCAATCAATATACATCGGAATCAAATATTCATCTTTTTACCAAAAGCCAAAGATATTCATCGATTGGTCATGTTCATCTAAACACTGTTCATCTTTGCAGCACTACTACCAAAGATATTCTTGAGAAATCATTCATCTTTGCACTACACAGCCAAAGATATTCAATAATATCATCATTTAAGATTGAGGATGATGAAAAATATTTTTAAAGAAACGAATCCGGTGAAACAAAATGACAAAGATTAAGGATTAAGGATTAAGGATTCAGTACTTTGTTTTATCCATGTTCAAAAAAATACCTCAAAAATAATCATAGTGGTGTAAAATTCAAGAATGATCAAAACATGGATACAATCAAAGCTAGTATCCGAATAGATATTTTGGACAAAAGAAGAAATTTTATTTTTCTATTGAATAGTCCGAGTATCGTGAATAGTCTGGTATCGTGAATAAGGTGGTCTTAGTCCCGCATATGATCTTTACTCAACGCCGCCATTACCACGTTCGCTTTTCGGGATGGTATTGAATAGTGTGGTCGTAGTCTTTCAATAGCTCGAGCCAACGTCGCCGCCGCATGTTGAGTTCTTTTTGAGTGAATAAATATTTAAGGCTTTTATGGTGCGAATATATCTCCACTTTCTCCCCATATAGATAGTGCCTTCATATCTTTAAGCTTGCAAACGATCGGGCCGCTAACTCTAGATCATGAGTAGGATAATTCCTCTCATATTCCTTAATTTGTCGTGAGGCATAAGCTATGACTTTCCCACGTTGCATGAGAACACATCCTAACCCTTTGCAGAAGCATCATTGTAGATAACAAATCCATCCGTATCGGATGGTATTGTTAGAACAAAGCCGAAATGAGTCTCCTCTTAAGCTCTTGGAAACTCTTCCCGCATTCTTTCGCTCCAAATGAATTTTGTATCCTTCTTAGTTAGTTTGGGTTAATGGAGTAGCGATTCGAGAAAACCCTTCCACAAATCTCGATAATAATAATTTAAGCCCAAGAAGCTACGTCTTGATCACCGATTTTGGTTGCTCCTAACTTTGTATTGCTTCAATCTTGGCGGATCAACAGATACTCCATGTTTCGACACCACGTGCCCAAGGAATGCTACTTCCTCAAGCCATAACTCGCATTTCTTAAATTTGGCATATAGTTGGTTTTCACGAAGCCTTTGGAGTTCCAGCTTCAAATGGTGCTCATGATCTTCACGGCTTTTGAAATATATGAGGATGTCATCAATAAAGACAACAACGAATTGATCCAAATATTCCTTGAATTCTCGATTCATCATATCCATGAAAAGTCAGCGAGGAGCATTAGTCATCCGAAAGACATGACTAAGAATTCATAATGCCCGTCTGGGAGTTCTAAATGCGATCTTTGGAATATCCTCGATTCTAATCTTGATTGATGATATCCGAGCGAAGATCGATTTTTGAAAAGAATTGTGCCCCTCGCACAATTGGTCAAACAAGTCATCAATACGAGGTAAAGGATACCTATTCTTGATGGTGACATGGTTCAATTCCGATAGTCAATACAAAGTCGCATACTCCGTCTTTCTTCTTTACGAATAAAGCAGGAGCACCCAAGGAGATGTACTAGGACTAATGAAACCGATGTCCAACAATTCTCGTAGTTGGACCTTTAACTCCCGAAGTTTAATAGGAGCCATTCGATATGGGGTTTTAGAAATGGGCTTTGTATGCAGTTCAAGATCAATAAAGAATTCAACTTCACGTTACGGGGTAGGCCGGAAGTTCTTCAGAAATACGTCGGGGAAAGTCAATAACAACAGGAGTATTATTCAAATTTGACGTGTCTTTATTCAAATCCATAACATGGGCTAAGAAAGCTCGACATCCGTTTTCAATAAACGAATAGCTTTATGATTAGATATGACGTTGATTGATTTTAATGGTTTAGTTGCTTGAATTGCATAATAGGTTGGTTAGGAATATGAAAACTAACAACCTTATGAAAACAATCAATTTTGGCATGATGAGTAGTTAACCAATCAATCCCTAAAATTACATCAAAAGCAAGTATTTTTAAAGAGATAAGGTCAACGGGTAAGGTGATGGTGCCAACTTCAATCAAACAAGATTTATAAGCGGTGGATGTGATGAAAGTTTCTCCTAACGGAGTTTCCACAGATAGGTCAAAGTCTAATTTCTCCCGAGTCAAGTTTAAGCGTTGAGCACAAGCGGGAGAGATAAATGAATGGGTAAACCCAGGTATCAAGTAAGGTATAAACTTCGCAAGAATTTATAAATAACTTACCCGTGATCACCTCGTTTGGGTTCTCACATTTTGACCGATCCACAACAAACGCTCTTCCGGAATCGTTGACTTTGACTTTTTTCGGGGACGATCTTTTTGAGTCACCGTCCTCATTGAACTAGGTTTCGCTACTGCATAATCTCGAGCAATATGTCCTCCTTCCTTTCCACAATTATAGCATACCTTGAACTGTTGGGCGGTTTGACCGATATGTCCCTCTTTTCCGCATTTGTAGAATATACGACCGTGGTCGTTCTCCTCCCTTAGAACCGATTCAGACCGTCGTCTTCATACATGGTCGTTGTTAAATTTCCTCTTTTAAAATCTCCTCCCGACTCGCTTCTTCTATTTTCATGGCCATGATTACCACCGAGTGGTTACCATTTTGTCCGCTCATTTATTTCTCCGCCGGTTATCATTATTACATTGATCGCTATCTCCGGTACGATCCTGGTTATGGTCCTCGGTTGAACATACTCGTTATCTCGCTTCTAACAATTGAGCCCATTAACAACATCTCGAAGAGAGAAAATTTATGACAAATGAGATATTGTGTATTATCTTGGGTTTCAAACCTCTCGAAACATCCCGCGTCATACGTTCCTCATTCTCCACCAAATGAGGTCTGAACTCGATAACTCGCAAACTTTGCCTCGTGATTGAGACACCGTCGTGTTGTTTTGTTCTAATCGATGAACTCCACTTCCTTCATACGACGAACACTTTCGAGGAAAGTATTTGTCATTAAATAGTTTCAAACGTCTCCCAAGACATCTTTGAATATTTGGATGGGTACGCTTCATGAACTCCCACCGGTAAATCGCTTTCACCACGGAACATAAAGGTGACGAATGGAACCTTTTGTTCTCCGCCGTGCATCCCAGACATCGAATATCTTGGTAATTTGCTTGACCCATGTTTCCGCCATGATCGGATCGGCTTTCCTTAAATTCGGTGGTCCCAACTCTTTGAGGCGCTTGGTTGTGACAACCCGTGAATTGCTATCATTTCTCCTCTGTATTTTGAACACGAGTCTCCTCAAATGCGATTTTGCATGAAGCGCAAAAAGCTTCTAAACATCCCTCGTTCATCATCCGCCGGTGGTGTTGTTCACGGGAGAACATTGCCGACTGTTGACGTTCTCCTCGTTGGTGACAAAGGCGTCTCCACGGTCTCATCTCCATTGTTAATATTCTCATCGACATTCTCAAAATCTTTGTCATAAAACAAGGGTTAATTAAGGAAATCAATATATCACATAATATCCTAATATCTTGACTAACTAACAAATAAGCTTAGTAGGACACACTAGCGAAGGATTTACTCGTCTCCCTCCTAGTTCTATTCCCGATCTCCGGAGATCATATCCCTAAGCTCGATACCAACCGTATGCGCCCCAAAATAGGTATACATCACCCATTACGAGTTGTCGATACATGGTACGAAACAACTACAACTTTATTATTACAACAAGAAAGCGTGAGTTTGAATACAAATATTATCTTCTAGACAATATCTATACTCAAATAAATCCTCATCACATTTATTGATACATTATTTTACAAAAATGGTGAGGACTACTAAACAACTCTCTCTAGAACCTTCATTCCATACCCCCGACTCATACTCGTTATATTCTCGCCTCCCGAGAAGAAAAATGGAACAAAAGGAAAAGGGTGAGCTCAACTAGCCCCAAGAAGAATATTATGACTAAGATAATATAAAACAAATTATCATTAGTCTTTAACAGAGAAAAAAAACTAATAGAATACAATAGACAACAAGTTTTAAACCAATATTCGCAGCGTGAAATAATAATTCATTAGAAGAGTTAAGTAGAGAGAATGCAAACAACTATCTTCTATGTATGAATTTAAAAGTTCGTCGTCTATCTTTTATCCCTGTAACATCAATCAACATACATCTGGAATCAAATATTCATCTTTGCACTACATGTTAGGTTTGTAATATTCATGAACGCAATCAAATTGCATAAAAATGCGGAAACGTGTAAAATCAGAGTTTAAAAAATTTTACAAACCATAAACCCGGATCACCCTTTATGCACAATTATAAATTAAACGAAAATATGAAGGACAAGAATCATACCCTTGAAGATCTGAGCTTCCTCAGGTACAAGTTCACCTCCAATCCTTTTCGCGTTCAACTTGAATCCACCGGGTTTGGTTCCTTCCTTTGATCAACGTTAGCCACCTATATGTTTGGCCTCTAGAGGTGATCCACCAAGGAAGAAGAAAATTCAAGAAGAAGGGTATTGGCTCAAACCCTAGTTTTTCCTATCTCTATAGAAAAAGGGCGTACTCTCCAACAAATTGGAATTATTACGTTTGTTGTTTGTAAAAGTCAACAACCCCATCACCCATAATAAGACTCCTCTTATTTATAGATGTGGGCAACCCACCTTAACAATTAAGGAATTGGGTTTTATTTAATTAATTAAATTTTTTAAATTAATTAAGCTCCCTAATCTTATTAGGGATAATTAATTAAACTCCTTTAACTAATTTTCCTTCCTAATCCAATTAGGAATAAATGAAAGTACTTATATTAAATTAATTCCTAAACTCTTTTTAGAAATTAAAATAATAATAATTGTAATAATATTAATAAGACTCCTCTTATTAATTTATATTTAATATTTCTAAAATATTAAATAATAAATATTAAGCTATTTAATTTATTCTATCACCATAGATTAAATTAAATATACTTAACATATATTATTACGATTATGCCATTAACTTCTTAAATAATTATTCTTCCTTTTATGGTGTGACCCTTTAGGTTCTCCATATTAAACCTAGGTTGTGAATAAATCAATTAGAAACAATTCTAATCTTATTTAAATAAATAAATTAAACAATTAATTTATTTAAATAAATAATATTTATTCTACAATAGGGATAAGCCTCCTAGCGATCAACGACTTTACGGATAATATAGATTTCAACATTAATCATTAAAGAACCTTTGAGTAAATAGTTACTTAAACAATTCAATCCTTCCATCATACAATGTCCCAATTAAATTTAAGACATGGAATTACCACAAGTCTTATTTTATTTAATTATATATATTTCACTCTTAAATGCATTAACTCCAAATAATGCAAATTAGAAACTCCTTTCCAATTTCATTACGCCTTGGCCAAAGACTCTTTGGGTTGTCATTTATCGAATCACATAGGACATTCTCTTCTTTTATTAGAAGTGGTAGATTCTTTATTGATCATACATTATCTCCATATATAACTTATTATACCCAAGCATACCCTTTGATATACCCTAAGGGTCTTAAGGAATAAGTCAAAGTATAACTCATCATACATAAGATACTATGATGATCTCAAGTCCAAGGATTACTTGTAATACTATCACTACTCAGGAATTCCTATTGACAGCAAATAAAACTCCATTAGGTATTCCTTAGCGAGCCACGTTCAAGTGAACTTATTCTCTAATAAGCACCTACATACTTGCTTTAGTGTCTCTACACAAATGATCGTGAGATCAATCATCCTCATCCAATGAAGAAGCAACGTATGTACCAATCTATCCGGATTCACTAATCCCCAATTTAGTAATCCAATGATTGGGAACTATTTTAGTTTTAAGCTTTCTAAGAATTTAGATCTCATTAGAATGATCATCATCATTATTCTAAAAGCATTGCTTAAAACTATGGATTTATCACATATTATAAAACAAAGATCGTGTAGATAATTAAAAGCCTTTAATAAATTAATACTTTTATTAATAAATGAATAAGATTGTTACAAAGTATATGCTTTATCATCAAACATGATTGGCTTGTATGCATACTACTTTCAATCTCCCACTTGCACTAAAGCCAATCGTCATGGTAACTCATACTCTTCTCCTCTAAGTGACGATTATCCTGTTTGTTGGATAAGCTTTTAGTTAATGGATATGTAATGTTGTTCATGAGAGTCCACTATCTCTATAGTGATTTCCCATCTTTCAATGATTCTTATAATCAAATGAAAGTGCCACAACACATGTTTAGATCCAAGATGAGACTTAGGAACTATTCCTAGTTACGTAATGAACTTTTAATCCAAACAATCAACTTCAAGTGACTTCATTTATAGCTATATACTTTGTCTTTATCACTAAACCAAAGAACTCTTTTGTTGTTTGGAACCTTTCTAATTCAACGCACTAATCGTCCAAAGTAACCCTTTTCCTTAAAGTGGATTTTTCCGTCGTCTTGTCTGCATCTAAAAACTTGAGTCATTAAGCCTCTAGTTTTAATTAAGACCACCATGAATATGATCACATCCTTAGTCTTAGGTTAAGCACTTTAAGATGTTTTCACCGACTCATAGTGAACTTCTCCAAAATATGGTGATCAACATCAGGTCTCGTATATTTTATTGCATACATGATTGTCACTCATGCGACCTCTCTTTTCGGAGTCTGTGGGGACTATTAAGAGATATACTCCATAGCTCATCGACATGAGACATCTCTTGAGTTTGCCATGCTAAACGACTTTAGCATCAAATGAATATATCGCTTGGGTTAAGTCGAGCATCCTCTTAAATCTATCTATATAGATTTATATCCCCAATTAAGATACTCTTCCAAATCATTCATGGAGGAATGTTTAGACAACTTTATCTTTACTGATTGTAGCATTGGTATGTAATTTCACATCCGTAGTATATCAACATATAATACTAGAAATTTCACGATGCTCCCACTGACCCTTTTGTACACACTAGGTTCATTCTTATTTTTGATAAAATCAAACTCTTTTGATTGCCTCATCAAAACGAATGTTCCATATTTGAGAAACTTGCTTCAATCCATTTCTACATGAGTGTCACAACACTTACCTCATCGTATGTAATCTGGATCATCATCTTCTATGATGTGTACCTCATCATCATCATCTATGATGAATCCATACATCCCAGTATCTTGGATTATTCCGCATTTACGATTAGGTTGTGGTATAATAGGTCTATCTACGTGTTCCTCTTATTTGACTTATAGTATTTTGTGGTTCTTGAACTCTTCAAGATCTATTATCCTCCCACTAGCCTTTTAATGATAAACACCTTTATCTTAAAGGCGCGTGTTTCGTAACAAACACCTTTTGCTAAGTAGAATTATAGAACATATACCCTAAACTTACTTTAGGATGTCCCACAAATCGACACTTATAAAATCTTGTCCCAAGCTTATCCTTTGAAACCTTTTCACATAAGTTGGACAACCCCTTATCTTAACATGCTTAAGATTAGGAATCCTCCCTGTCCATAACTTTTATAGAGTCTTGGGGCCGGATTTTTGAGGTTACCTTTTCGTAGATATGCAGCCATTTCTAGGACATGACCCTGAAGGATCTTTGGAATGTCAGTAAAATCATTATGGACCACACCATGTCCAACAAGGTACGATTTTTCATTCAGATACATCAATTAATTATTGTGTATCAGGAGGCGTCCATTATGAGAAAACCATTTGAGATGATCTAGAAACTTATTGCACAAGTATTTATTCCTTGATCTAATCAAAGAATCTTAATACTTTGCCAATTTGTTTCACTTCTGAATTCTTTGAACCTTTCATATAATTCACACTTGTATTTCAACAAATACATACATTCAACTCTTTGAATGATCATCTCCTTTTTTATACTAGTTTGTTCAATTTACAAAATTATTTTCATGTAAGTCAAGTATACAAAATTTATTAAGTAATATTCCATTCTATACAAAACATTATTATTATAAATAGAACAACAATTGTTCTTAATTATAATACCAAAGATTTCATTGTCCAACAATAAAATGGAAATAATATTTTAACAAGAAGCGGAATACAATAACAACTTATTGACTTAATAGATTTGCCGTAGTAGCATTGCTAAACTATAAGTTTCTATGGCTAATACGCGCAACCTTTGCTTCATTTCCCACACATAGGATTACTTACCTTGTTTAACTTTCTACTTACGCTTGGTCCCTTCATAAATCTATATTTATGATAACCAAAGTCAGTATCCAATACCCAAGTAGAACCTCGACTTAAAGAAAATTTTATTTTATATCATGAACAAATTTGTATTTATAACCGAAACTTCACTAAGCTTCTTTGGTTAGCCTCCGCAAGATACTTCTCGCAGCTTTCTTTCCAAAGGTCAAGGCTTATAGCGGTGGAAGCAAACTCCTTTTGCTATCCGTGATCGGTTTTGTTCTTATTATCCTTTGTTTATGCCTTTCTATTTACCTTTTTTGAATCGTTCTTCTTTTAGAAGATCCTTTGGCCCCTACCAAGAAGACTTGATCTTTCTTGGTTTGAAAGTGACTCTCAACATTTTTCAACATGTTAAGCAAATAAATCGTAGCGATATCTAACTTGTTTATATGAAAAATTCACAACAATTGTGAAAGGAGTCAGGGAGTGAGTGCAAGATCAAATCTTGGCTCAACTCTCTATACATGACAAAACTCGTTGTCTAATTGATCAATCAAATTGATAATGTTAAGGACTTTTATCATCTGCATCAGAGTGTCATCGGTCATTCTAGATCGGAAGAGCTCCTTAGATATCTCGATATCTATCGGTCCTACTTTCCTCACCATCAACTACTTGATGTGCGGGAATATAGTAAGAGTATCCATAGTTTCATCGCGTGCCGAAGCTCGTTACTCATGGATGCGAGCATGATGCATCGAGCCAATGTGCATCATTTTGCCAATTTCTAAAAGTAGCAATCTCTTCCTCAGAGGCATTATGCGCAACCATTGCGAGGATAGGCGTATTAAGGACATAAGATAACTTTTCACCATGAGAACTATTCTCAAATTCTTTAACCAATCCATTTAATTGATCAAGTTAATTTAGCATCTAATATGCTTCGCAGATGATAGTAATTTTAGACATTGTAAAATTCTGTAAATGAATTTGTAATTAACAACATTTTAACATACATTCTTTTATTAATTACCAAAATAATTTAGGTCTTGTTTTAAATTGGTATCTCCCACTATTTTCTTCAAACTATATTACCTCACTTATATAGTTCGGCAAAATCTAATTAAAGATTTGTTAGTGAGAATAAGGATCCCATTTCAAATGTATATAGCCTTGTGGTGACACAACAAACTATATATAAATAAATAGGTAGACAACTTTTGTCAATTACATCAACTATGCAACTCCTTTTCTTTTGCCTCTTAGATTATTTTGATCAAGTGGTGGCACATCAGAATCAAAATTATCCAAGTTAAGTCCGACCTAGCACTCCATATATTCAAAAAGAAAAATATCATCCTTGTGGTGACACAACAAAACAATATTGTTCAATTTTCTTTATAAGCATCAAATGTGATAAATTAACATCTTAAATACTTAATACTTGCCTTGTGGTGACACAACAAACTCATATTAAATATTTAATACTCTATTAATTTTATCATGCTAGAAAGAAAGCGACGTTCGATATTCCAAATATCTTTGAACGCTTAGGACTTAATATAAAAATTGAGGGGTTTATTAATAATTTGTCTCATCTTGTTTAGCGTAGCATTTATATATATATATAAAATACGCAATATATTAATGAACATGCGAAACATGTTTGCATAATATATAATATATATAAAATAAGCATGCATATATAGAATACTATATTCTACTCGGATTGATTATGGACTTTTATTCTAGTTTTGGTTCATCAGCCAGAGTGAACCAAAAGGTCAAACCCTAGGGGTGCAAGAATTAATATTTAAATATAACAATTACATTTAAACCCGGGCTCCATTACAAACGGATCTTCAAGCGCTCCTTGCTCCTTGATCTCCAATTTTTTCAAAATTAATTCTAACTATTCCTATTACAAAACTAATAGGAAAATATAAAAATAAACTTTTTATTTTAATATTAAAATAAAATTTTTATTTTAATAATAAAATTATTAAGAAAATTATATATATATAATAATAAAACAAAACCGTTATTATATATATATTTAATAAAAGCAGTTAAAATATATCATATATATATAATATCCTAAATTCCTAGATTTAAAATGTACGCTTATACACTTAGTCAGTGCATGTTATCCTTCCATTGCTTTATCCTTAATGTATATATGATTTGGCACTAAAATATAATATATATATATATATATATATATATATATATATATATATCTGGACTAAGCAACATCAAGGGATAATCGGCAGAAACACCTTTTTTCTTTTCTTTTTTTTATGTGTTCCGTGCATATATATGTATATATATATATATATATATATATATATATAATAACTTTTGAAGACTTTTGTATCCTGGCCGCGCCTTGAACCTTTTTTTTTTTTTTTTTATTTTATACAATAAAATTATTCCCAATTAAATTGTTCTAAACACATATCAATATACATATCAAATCTGAACAATTAATGATTTGCAAAAAGGTTTGGCTCTGATGCCACTGTTAGGTTTGTAATATTCATGAACGCAATCAAATTGCATAAAAATGCGGAAACGTGTAAAATCAGAGTTTAAAAATTTTTACAAACCATAAACCCGGATCACCCTTTATGCACAATTATTAATTAAACAAAAATATGAAGGACAAGAATCATACCCTTGAAGATCTGAGCTTCCTCAGGTACAAGTTCACCTCCAATCTTTTTCGCGTTCAACTTGAATCCACCGGGTTTGGTTCCTTCCTTTGATCAACGTTAGCCACCCATATGTTTGGCCTCTAGAGGTGATCCACCAGGAAGAAGAAAATTCAAGAAGAAGGGTATTGGCTCAAACCCCTAGTTTTTCCTATCTCTATAGAAAAGGCGCATTCTCCAAACAAATTGGAATTATTACGTTTGTTGTTGTAAAAGTCAACAACCCCATCACCCATAATAAGACTCCTCTTATTTATAGATGTGGGCAACCCACCTTAACAATTAAGGAATTGGGTTTTATTTAATTAATTAAATTCTTTTAATTAATTAAGCTCCCTAATCTTATTAGGGATAATTAATTAAACTCCTTTAACTAATTTTTCTTCCTAATCCAATTAGGAATAAATGAAGTACTTATATTAAATTAATTCCTAAACTCTTTTAGAAATTAAAATAATAATAATTGTAATAATATTAATAAGACTCCTCTTATTAATTTATATTTAATATTTCTAAAATATTAAATAATAAATATTAAGCTATTTAATTTATTTTATCACCATAGATTAAATTAAATATACTTAACATATTATTACGATTATGCCATTAACTTCTTAAATAATTATTCTTCCTTTTATGGTGTGACCCTTTAGGTTCTCCATATTAAACCTAGGTTGTGAATAAATCAATTAGAACAATTTAATCTTATTTAAATAAATAAATTAAATAATTAATTTATTTAAATAAATAAATAATATTTATTCTACAATAGGGATAAGCTCTCCTAATGATCAACGACTTTTCAGGATAATATAGATTTCAACATTAATCATTAAAGAACCTTTGAGTAAATAGTTACAAGACAATTCAATCCTTCCACCATACAATGTCCCAATTAAATATAAGGCATGGAATTAATTGTTAAGTCTTATTTTATTTAATTATATGTATTTCGACTCTTAAATGCACAACTCCAAATAATGCAAATTAGAAACTCCTTTTCAATTTCATTACGCCTTGGCCAAGGACTTTGGGTTGTCATTTATCGAATCACATAGGACATTTTCTTCTTTTATTAGAAGTGGTAGATTCTTTATTGATCATACATTATCTCCATATATAACTTATTATACCCAAGCATACACTTTGATATACCCTAAGGGTCTTAAGGAATAAGTCAAAGTATAACTCATCATACATAAGATACTATGATGATCTCAAGTCCAAGGAGTACTTGACTACTATCACTACTGAGGAATTCCTATCGATGAGACAAATAAAACTCCATTAGGTATTCCTTAGCGAGCCACGTTCGATTGAACTTATTCTCTAATAAGCACCTACATACTTGCTTTTAGTGTCTCCACACAAATGATCGTGAGATCAATCATCCTCATCCAATGAAGCGAAACAACGTATGTACCAATCTATCCGGATTCACTAATCCCCAATTTAGTAATCCAATGATTGGGAACTATTTTAGTTTTAAGCTTTCTAAGAATTTAGATCTCATTAGAATTATCATCATCATTATTCTAAAAGCATTGCTTAAAACTATGGGTTTATCACATATTATAAAACAAAGATCATGTAGATAATTAAAAGCCTTTAATAAATTAATACTTTTATTAATAAATGAATAAGATTGTTATAAAGTATATGCTTTATCATCAAACACGATTGGTTGTATGCATACTACTTTCACTACAGGCCAAAGATATTCATCAGTTGGTCATGTTCATCTAAACACTGTTCATCTTCTGTGACTACGGGCCAAAGATATTCATCGAAATCATTCATCTTTTGCACTACTGGCCAAAGATATTCAATAATATCATCATTTAAGACCGAGGATGATGAAAATATTTTAAAGAAAGCGAATCCGGTGAAACAAAATGACAAGGATTAAGGATTAAGGATTCGTACTTTGTTTTATCCATGTCAAAAATACCTCAAAAATAATCATAGTGGTGTAAAATTCAAGAATGATCAAAACATGGATACAATCAAAGCTAGTATCCACAATAGATATTTTGGACGAAAAGAAAAATTTTATTTTTAGATGAATAGTAGTCAGTATTCGTGAATAGTATCAGATCGTGAATAGTCTGCAGATATCGTGAATAGTAATCCCATACACTAAAAGTTCCAAATTTGATTAAAAGTTCAGATCAATACTTCAAGATAATGATATTAGAATAAATAATATCATTTAAAAAAATAATATCCTTTACCTCGAAAGATCAAGACTTACAAATGAAACAACAGGATATAAGCTATGACTTGAACTTGCAATCAGTATAGACATACTCAAATTATACTCAAAATACTCACAAGAATACGCTAATAATATAGAGAGAAAACTTCAGTTTCGGTGTGATTTTCAATTCTAACCTAAGACCTATTTATAGGAAAATACTTAGAACAAAAAAAGCAGAAAATTTAATATAATAATAATATATATAATCAAATTTCCTACGATACAAATCGCTTCAAACTTCACCACACATGTGCCAAAAACAATAAAACGTTTTTCTTAATAAAAATAATTAAAACTTCTAAAATCAATTATTTGAGCTTGAACTTCAATAATTCATAATAAATAGTCCTTTTATCAAAAATTCGAATCTCAGGATTTGTTTATAGGAAATTCAATTCTCTACAACTTTGTAGAAGAAAGTGTTTCAAATTCCAAACAAAAATTGAATGAAATCCACAAAGCAAGCGATTTTACAATTTATAATCAAATTTCAAATAATAATAAATGGGGTCCACCGACATATTTAACATGTTTTAAATATTTATTGCAACAAAAATACTCTTCCTCCTCGTATACTCATATATCCCACATTCGTTGTAAAAATATCACCATTATTATATTATTAAAATATAATAATATATTTAAATAATTATTTTATCGGAAAAAGATAAAATTTTAATTTTCAATAATTGTTACATTAAAATTTTCTCCATCTATATCCACATAAAATCAATATTTTTCTTATCATATGAATCAATAATTAATTATTCACAAATAATATTACGTAATCACAATATCGATAATGAGTGCGGTTCAGGAAAGAGAGGGGCTTTCAATAAAGATTTCTCCTTCTTGGTAGCATGTAATTAGGTGACCAAACCTCTCCTTGTACGCAGAACTTTCTAGACATTGCCAATAATGTTATCCAATAATATTATTAGGATAATATGAATTATTGTCGATAATGGAAAATCTTTGTGTAATGACAATTTATCAAACAACGGTAATATAAAATATCAATACATCAATTATTGAATCAATAAAATCTTTGAGCGATAATTATCGTAACCATTATTAAGTAGTACCTTCTTACGTAAGAATCAATAATTGGTGCACATCGCAATGCTTCTTGTGTTTTAACCACCGGAGTATTTTAACGAAGATTAATCTGTAACAACTATGCTCTTATTTTTAAACAACTTATATTTATCGTTTTCTTCATCCAATCGCTTTCAGTTATGGGCCCACATACGGATCGCTACTTGGCGTAAATCACGAATATTCCCGACAAGCATTTAATATTTCAACGACCAAACGAATATTCCCCGACAACAATAAATATTTTATAACCACTTGCTTATTTTAAAATATTTATGTATTTTACCCCTAACTATCCACATTAATCAAATCAACCCTTACTATTTCAAAATAATAAATAGAGAAAATTAAATTTTATTAATAATAAGTTGGGGTCTTACGTAACTCTGACCAGATAACAACACTCAAAGTATACTCACAAGAATACACTCAATATATCGAGAGAGAAATAGAGAGAAACTTGAGTTTACGGTGTGATTTTCAATTCTAACCTAAGCACCTATTTATAGGAAAACGCTTAGAATTAAAGTAGAAAATTGAATATAATATTAATATATTTTTCACATTTTCCTTAGCCCACCTTAGACAACTGATCTCAGCCCATTTGAATCACATGTGAGGCCAACTTAGTTGCAAAAAACGTTTTTTTTCAAAATAATTAACTAAAACTCCCAAAAATTAATTATTTTGAGCTTGGAACTTCAATAATTCATAATAAATAGCCCTTTTATCAGAAAATTCGAATCTTGCGTGTTTTTATAGGAAATTCAATTCTCTACAACTTTTCAGAAGAAAGTTTTTCCAAATTCTAAACATAAATTGATCAAAATCCATAAGCAGGCGATTTTACATTTATAATCAAATTTAGGATTCGATAATTGTGTCCACCAACACACAAAACATGTGTTAAACATTTAATGTCACAAAATACTCTTCCTCCTCATATACTCATATATCCCACATTCATTGTAAAAATATCATCGTTAATATATTATTAAAATAATATATTTAAATAAATTATTTTATCGGAAAAGATAAAATATTAATTTTCAACAATTATCACATTAAAAATTTTCTCCATCTATATCCTCATAAAATCAATATTTTTCTCATCATATAAATTAATAATTAATTATTCATAAATAATATTATGAGAATCACATTATTGATATTTAAGCGGTTCTCAGGGATAGAGGGGGCTTTCAATAAGGATCTCTCTTCTTGGCGCATAATTAGATGACCAAACCTCTCCTTAGACAAAACTTTCTAGACATTGTCAATAATGTTATCTAATAATATTATTCAGATAATATGAATTATTATAGATAATGGAAAATACGTGTAATGACAATTATTCAAACAACAACAATATAAAATATCAACACAACAATTATTGAATCAATAAAATAAAATCTTTGAATAGTAATTATCGTAACCATTATTGAGTAGTGCCTTCAATAATTGGTGCATATCTGCAAATGTCTTCTTGTGTAGCAACGCCAGACATTGTGTTTTAACAATAGGGTATTCCAACAAGTGTTAATCAGTAATAACTACGCTGTAGATTATTTTTAAACAACTTATATTTGTCGTTTTCTTTCATTCAATCGCTTTCAGTTATGGGGCCCACACAAAGCAAGGTCGCTACCGCCGCATTTAATATTCCCTGACAAGAAGAATATTCCACGACCAAACGAATATTCTCAAACAAAAATAAATATTTTATAACCACTGCTTATTTAAAATATTTCAGCATTTTACCCATAACTAACCACATTAATCAAATCAACCCTTACTAATTAAAAGAAACAATAGAGGAAAATAAATTTCATTTATTAATTATTTGGGATCTTTACATTGCCAATAATGTTATTTAATAATATTATCCAAATAATATGAATTATTGATTCGATAATGGGAAATCATGTACGTTGATAATTATTGAAACAACAATAATATAAAATATCAACGTAGCAATTATTGAATCAATAAAATAAAATATTGAATAAAGAATTCGTAATAATTATTGAGTAATGCCCTTCTACGAAAAAAAATTATCACGCTTCATGAATAAGAACTCCTGAATAGTAATTCGTGAATAGTAACCCGTGAATAGTAATTCATGAATAGTAATTCGTGAATAGTAACTCGTGAATAGTAATTAAAAAAATTGAATACTTTTATTTTATAAAATTCGGGGTCTTACAGACACTATTCTAGTTAATACATTTGTAGCCGTTGAATGACTAATCTAACACTCAAATTTAGTTCATACATTATTTTTTAAGAAATTTTATTATTTATAAAAATAAATATATTATATGTAGTTGGTAATGTTAATTTTTATTACTTAAGAAATTATTTATATAATTATTTTATATATTAAAACTATTTAAATCTAACTAAGATATGAGTATTTTAGACATTTTTCCTGGCCATAACTCCCTCTTGTGGCCAGCAAAAAAAAAAATTCTTTGGCCGCTACTCCTACCTGCGGCCAGTAAAAAAAAATTCTTGAATCATTGAATATTTGGATTAACAGTGTAAGATGCGTTTGGTGAAATAGTACTCATAACAAACGTTTGTTATGAAACATTCTCATATATATATATATATATATATATATATAGGGTAAGGATCAAGAACATTCTCTTTAAATAGCATTCCGCCTTAAATAGCATTCTTTTATTAAAACTACGTCGTTTTAGAGGGACGCGGTGGCATTTTTATACAATGCCACCGCGTATTTACAAAAATATTACCGCGTCCCTCCAAAACGACGTAGTTTTAATAAAAGAATGTTATTTAAGACGGAATGCTATTTAAGGAGAATGCTTCGATCCTCGATCATATATATATATATATATATATATATATATATATATATATATTATGCGCCTCTAAAATTAGGTATACATCACCCATCTTGGGTAGTCGGATACGTGGTATGTAATTTAAATCTAACTTACTAATATAAGCTGTGTGGTATGCAATACGACA
This sequence comes from Panax quinquefolius, assembly GCA_020205615.1. NCBI lineage: Eukaryota > Viridiplantae > Streptophyta > Magnoliopsida > Apiales > Araliaceae > Panax > Panax quinquefolius. The sequence continues at coordinate 22,213,198 of CM035162.1, forward strand.
TAAACCGTGAGTTTGAATACAAATATTATCTACTAGATATTATACAAACTCAATCAACTAGCCCAAGAAGAAATATTATGACTAAGATAATGCATAAATAAATTATCATTAGCCTTCAACGGTGTTAAAGCGATAAAATATAATAAACATCAAGTTTAACTACACAAATGAACAATAATCCATTAAAAGAGTCAAGAGAAAATAAAATCTACTATCTTTTATGATTTAAAAGGTTTTTCATCAACGTTATCAGAAGATTCTCCCTGAAATTTTTAAATAAAAAGGAATTTCTTTATTTATTATTTTGAAATAGTAAGGGTTGATTTGATTAATGTGGATAGTTAAGGGTTAAATATGCAAATTAATTAAAGTGGTTATAAAATATTCATTATCGTCGGGAATATTCGTTTGGTCGTGGAATATTCAAATCATTGTCGGGGAATATTCGTGACGACTACAGTAATGACCATGTGTGGGTCCCATAACGGAAAGTGATTGGATGAAGAAAATGACAAATATAAGTTGTTTTTTAAAAAATAACGGCGTAGTTATTACCAATTAATATTGTTGGAATACCGGTGGTTAAAAACACATTAATCTGCGTTGTTGAAGAAGACTTTCAGATTGCACCAATTATTGATTCTTACGTAAGAAGGCACTACTCAATAATGGTTACGTGAATTCTTCGCTCAAATTATTTTATCGAGTTAATAATAACTGCGTTGATATTTTATATTCTTTGTTGTTTCAATAATTGTTATTACACAAGATCTTTCATTATCGAAGCTAATAATTCATATTATCTGAATAATATTATTAGATAACATTATTGGCAATGTCTAGAAAGTTACATGCAGGAGAGGTTTGGTCATCTAATCAAGCGCCAAGAGTGAAGAAATTTTATTGGAAAGCCCCTCTTCCTGAGGAACGCCACGGTTGTCAATATTGTGATTACGTAATATTATTTGTGAATAATTAATTATTGATTTATATGATGAGAAAAATATTGATTTTATGTGGATATAGATGAGAAAATTTTAAAATGACAATTGTTGAAAATTAATATTTTATCTTTTTCGATAAAATAATTCATTTAAATATATTATTTTAATAATATATTAATGGTGATATTTTTACAACGAATGTGGGATATATGAGTATATGAGGAGGAAGAGTATTTTTGTTGCTTAATAAATGTTTAAAACATGTTAAACATGTCGGTGGACCCCATTTATTGATCGAAATTTGATTATACTTTGTAAAATCGCATGGGTTTGTGAATTTTGGTCAATTTCTATTTGGAATTTGGAAAACTTTCTTCTGCAAAGTTGTAGAGAATTGAATTTCCTATAAAACTTGCGAGATTCGAATTTTCTCGATGAAAGGGCTATTTATTATGAATTATTGAAGTTCAAGTTCAAATAATTAATTTTTGTAAGTTTTAATTATTTATTTTATGAAAAACGTTTTTATCATTTCTTTCTAGAAGTTTGGCATGTGGAAATGCTAGGATCTGAATTCTAAGGTTGGCATGATGAATTGATATATATATATATATATATATATATATATATTAATTTATTAAATTTTTAACTTTTGGTGTTTCAAGATTTTCCTATAAATAAGGTGCTTGGGTTAGAATTGAAAATCACAATAGAAATCGAAGCTTTTTTCTCTATATTATCGGCGTATTCTCGCGAAAGATATTTTGAAGTATCTTTGAGTATTGCTATATCTGATGCAAGTTCAAGTCATAACTTTATATCCTATAAGGTGTTTCAAATTTGTAAGATCTTGATCTTTTCGGAGAAGGGATATTATTTTTTTTTGTAATGATATTATTTCTTCAATATCATTATACCGAAACGTTGATCCAAGTTTTATCAAATTTGGAATTTTTTCATATCGGGATTACTATTCATGGGTTCATTATTCATGAGTTCATTATTCACGGAATTCTTATTCATGAGTTCTTATTCACGAGATTCTTATTCACTTAAAGTCTTATTCACGAAGCGTGAAGATGTTTTTGTGGAATTCTATCTTTTGGTTTCGAGATTCTTATTCACGATATTGACTTATTTATTCACGATATCAAGACTATTCACGATCGTGACTTTATTCACGAAAAAATAAAATTTCTTCTTTTTTGTCTAAAATATCTATTCGGATCTAAACTTTGATTGTATCCAAGTATTTTGATCATTCTTGAATTTTTACACCACTATGATTATTTTTGAGGTATTTTTGGACGTGGATAAAATAAAAGTACGAATCCTTAATCCTTAATCCTTGTCTATTTTGTTTCAATTTGGATTCGCTTTTCTTTAAAATATTTTCATCATCCTCGGTCTTAAATGATGATATTATTGAATATCTTTTACCGTAGTCTGCAAATATGAACGATTTCGAAGAATATCTTTTTGGCCAGTAGTCTGAAGATGAGCAAGTATTGAGATGAAACACGATCGATTGATTAATATCTTTCTACGCAGTAGTGCAAGATGAGCAGTGTTTAAATGAAACGTAGCCGGTGATGAATATCTTTGGCAGAAGTGCAGCAGATTAATATTTGGTTCCAGGATGTATATCGATTGATGTTCATAAGGGATAAAATATTGATGATTGACCGTTAAATTCATAGATTATAGTAGATTTCATTCTACGTAAGCTTCTACATAATTATTGATCCGAAACTCATTGTCTATCAGATTCTATCGATTTTTCGCGTTGAAGAAGTAACGATAATTTGTTGTATATTATCTTGGTCATAATATTCTTTCTTTGCCATTTATTGAAATTCACTCTTTTCCTTGTTGTTCCATTTTTCTACCGGAGGCGAGAACGTAGCGAAAGTCTTAGTTAGGTATGGAATGAAGGTTCAGAGAGAGTTGTTTAGTAGACCTCACCATTTTTGTAAAATAATGAATCAATAATTATGATGGGGATTTATTTGCGTGATGATATTATGTAAGAAAACAATATTATATTTAAACTCACAGATATATATTATCGTATTTCACTTTTGACATTTGTATTATTGAAGTTGTAGTTTCTTTTTGTATCTACGTATTTATGTATTTCGGAATAGGTGTTGTGTAGATACCTATTTTGAGGCGTACGATTATAAATTTGAGACTCGAACTTTAATAAATAATCCACATCATCGAATCAACCCCGCACTACTACCAACGATATATTTTTTAAGATCACGTACCACAATTATTAAATATTCACGCTTCTGGTAAAGAGAATAGTTTCATTAAATTAATAATTAAATGATCATGCTAACAATCGATCCCATCAACGGTAGCTGAGGATTTTAATCGTCGATTTTTAATAATATCATTCGAATATTACTGGCCATGAGATAATCAATCGATATTATCATTATAATCATAAAGTCCATCTACGCACTCTGCGCCACGTATTTAATTTTAAAAAATATAAATAATGAGGATGATGACAATGATATAAGAATTCAATAAAACAAGTTCAAGTTAATTATTTTATCAGGGAATTATTAACGTCCAAATTGTCAACACGACAATCTTTGTTTTGTAGAGTAGAAAATTCAAGAATGATCGGAAGAATATTTCCGAAAAAGATCTTTGGATGAACGCTTGAATATCGAGGATATTCTACTAATTTAAATGGAGTATAAGTCCAAAGTTTTAACCATTGGGTATAATAAAGAATGAAATAACAAAAGAAATCACCACGATGCAGATCTTGGCAGGCGGGTTATTCCAATGAATAATAATAACTTAACTGCGTGGGGTGAAATTAGCGCGACAGGATGTTCCAGCAGAATAATAAAAAGATAACCAGGATCCGGGTGTAAAATACACAAATAGGATATTCCAAGAATGATAAAGATGGGCAAGGTCAGAGTGTAAACACACGCATGCGGGATGTTCCAACAGAATAATAAAAGCGGGAACCAGCGTCCGCAGAAACACACAATGCGATGTTCCAACAGAATAATAATAAAAAGGCGGGCAAAGTCGGTGCCAGAAACACACGACGAGGATGTTAACGAGAATAATAAGAAGAATGTCAAGAAGTATAGAAATCAGCGTAAGTGAGGTTATTAAGTGATAATAATAAGAAATGGAATAACAACAGCCTTCTTCTTAATGAATAAAAAAAGAATACCCCTTACGAAGACAACAAATAATATTCCCCTACCTTGTAGAAATCGAATATTGGCAAATCAAGTAGCGAGAATCTTTTCTTTCTTTCTCTATAGTTTTCTACAGAGTTTGTTGAATTAAGTAAGAAAATAATGAAGGAATGTAGTTTCATTTATAGGAAAATAGAACGATAGAATTAATCCATTAAGCATTCAGGATTGATTTCTTTAATCGATGATCCATATTTAAAGCAAAAATCTTTAAATAAAATATAATATATTCTATTTATATAAAAATATTTTACTATCGCAAAACACTACGCAACACTACGCAAAAACACTACGCAACACTACGCAACACTACGCGTAATAAAATATAATATATTTTATTTATGTAATAACTTTAATAAAGTATTACATTTTTATATAAAAGATGTTTTCGTTTTATTACGTTAATAATCTGAATAAACAAAAGCGTCATTATCATTATAATAATTCATATTATTAATCGTGATAATGGAATCAAACTGGTGACTTCACATAAAGATCGATAATCAATACCGTGTACATTACGCAACCACATAGCGTATTCTTATCTTTTACTACCGAAGTAGTTCAACGAAGATCAACGGTAGAAACTTCCGCCGTTATTTCAATAAAATATTTTTATCGTTTTTTCAATCAAACAATAATTACATTATGGCCCACCAATGATTGGTAGTTATGCGAATATTCCTCGCTAAACCAAATATTCCCGACCAATCGAATAATATAACCACTTGCATCATTTCGTAAAATTTATAAATATTACCCACAACTATAACGTTATATCAAATTTATTCCATAATATTCAAAAATAATATTTATAGAAAATTCATCTTTATTTATAAAAGTTCTAGGCGCTATATATATAATAAAATAATATATACAATTTGAACAATATATAATATATGTATCGTGTATATAATAATAATAAAATAATATATGTATCGTGTACACGATTTGAAGACGTGAAGTCATATTCAAGTAGTGTGGATTACACATTTTTTGAATATAATGAATTTTATTCTAATCAAGGAATATTTGATAAAAATTAAATGAATCTGAATCTGAATGATTTGAATCTAAATAAAATTTTGTTTTATAATCGACAAATCGAAATATTTAAATAACAAAATTTTATTATTTTACCGCTTTAAAAATTCAAAATTATTGTAAATTTATTTAATATTAGTTCATATATATAATAGTTAATATTATAAAAAAAATTCATTCAGGCGAAAAAAATGACATTAAACCATTTAACTCAAATTATCTGAATGACTTATCAATTCAATTATTGAGATTTTTTTTTAAAACAAACGCATTGAAATGGCAGTTCTAAACAAACAGTTCTTAAGCTAACCTCAGACCCTCTCTTTATGTGACAAGTCACTCGTGTAATAATGATACTGTCATAGTATAACGTTGACCATTATTGAAGGGTACCATCATCGTTGTAGATAAGAATTGGTTGGGCGACGTTTTTTCTTGAGTATTATTATGACCTCAATTTAATAAAGACTTAATTGATATTTTAGTTATTTTATTAAAAGTCGATTTTTATTTTGTTTATTCAATTTTTTTGTTATAAAGATATTATTTTATTTTAAAAATATTATAAATTAGTTATTATTTAACATTCCATCCAAAAAATTGAAGAAAATACTAAATAGACTAATATTTAATAATTACTATATGAAGTACTTGAATATGTGACTGATGTGTCCCTGTTACGGAAAAGGTTAATACGAGAATCTTTTATTTCTATTTTTTTTTTCTTTTTATCTTTTTAAAAACTAAACTAAAATAAAATCAACTCATTTATTGGGGTTAAATATTTTTTCACCATTTGTCTTATAAGAATTCGATTTACGGAGATGGATAACTGAACTTTTTGTTTTTACTGATCAACTCAATTTGTCTTCGACTTTTCTTAAAAAAAGATAAAAAACCAGATTTAAACTTTGATTTTCAACTGAATCAGCACACAGTCTAATTTATTAAGTTATGCATTCTATAAAAGTTCGTAATTTTTTGTAATGACGATAAGCGATGATTATGTGGATTTGTAGGTAAATTTTTATAAAAAAATGAAAAAAAAATTAAAGTATAATATAAATTATAAAATTATGAATATTTTAAAATTAAAATCTTTTCAAATTCGGACATTAAATTTATAATTGAGTCAATTTGGTGATAATTTTTTTTTCTTTTCTAACTAGGATAAATAAATTTGTACTTTAACATTCAAATAATTTTTATAGTACTTTTAATTTTTTTTTAAAAAAAACATATTTTTAAATAAAAAATTTTAAAAGACATTTTTTTAAAATATATATAAAAAGCGCTACTTTTTTAAATATATATATTTTTATTAAAAAAATACAGTTTTTTATAAAACTAAAAAAAAAGAGCAGCTTTTTATTTAAAAAAAATATATAACGCAGTTTTTTTTTATAAAATAAAATAAAAACACAGTTTTTTTAATACAAAAAATTAAAACGCAGTTTTTTTAAATAAAAATAAAAAAAGTGCATTTTTTTTATAACAAATTTTTTAATTTTTTTTTTACAAAAACGCAGTCTTTTTAATAAAAAATTTATTTTATTTAAAAAATGTAAAACGTAATTTTTTAATAAAATAAAAAAACACATTTTTTAAATAAACTTTTATTATTAAACAAAAAAAAATGCAGCTATTTTTTATAAAAATAAAATAAAAAAGCTGTTTTTTAATAAAAATATTTTAAAACGCAATTTTTAAATAAAATAAAAAAGTGCACTTTTTTAATAAAAAATTATTTTTATTAAAAAAATGTAAAACATAACTTTTTTTAATAAAAAAAACGCATTTTTTTAATAAAACTTTTTTTATTATTAAACAAAAAGCATTGTTTTTTTAAATAAAAATAATTAAAACACATATTTTTTGTAATAAAACAAATAATTATTATTTTTATTTAAAAAAATTAAATATAGTAGTAAAACTTTCTACTTTTTAGATTTTATAAATAGCTTAATTATAAATTTTATTTGATATTAATTACAAAATTAATTAAATATATTTTTTTATTTTTTTTCTTATTTTTGACTCAATTATAAAATTAATGTAGAATTTGAAAAGATTTTAATTTTATAATTTTATAATTATATATGACGCCCTAAAATTGTAGATACATCACCCATCTTGGGTATTCGGATAAATAGATGTAATTTAAATACAACTTACTAATATAACTATCGCAGATAATACTGACGTAAAGCGTGAGTTTGAATACAAATATTATTTACTAGATATTATACAAACTCAAAAGAAATTCTCATTACAATTATTATCACACTATTTCACGTAATAAATGAGACTACTAATCTTATCCTCCGGGACCATTAATCCGCTTCTCGATCAGTTTTAAATAAGTATGTTTCTCATTTCCCAAGAGAAGAATTGAAAAAAAAGGAAATTAACTAAATTTAAAGAAGAAATATTACGACCAAGATAACGCAGAATAAATTATCAATACGCTTCAACGTTATTAAACCGATAAAATATAATAAACATCAAGTTTAAGCTGCTATGAACAAAGAATCCATTTAAAAGAATCAAGAGAAAATAAAATCTACTATCTTTTATGATTTAAAAGGTTTTTCATCATCGTTATAAAGTTGAAATAGAACTTTAATAAATAATCCACATCATCGAATCACCCCGCACTACGGCCAGGATATTCTTTAAGATCACGAATTACAATTATTCCCGCACTACGCCAAAAATAGTTATTACAGATTCATTAATTGGCCATGATCACGCTAACAATCGGCCCATCAACGACTACTACCATCGGCGACTTTTTAGCGTCATTTTTAACATTACTACCACGATTAAGAATAATCCCCTCATTATAATCATACCAAAGTTCATCCACGCCTACGCGCCATGGATGACTTTAAAAAAAATATAAACAATGGGGATGATGACAATGATATAAGAATTCAATAAAACAAGTCGAGAATTAAGTTATTCGAGAACTAATAACATCCAAACCTGTCAACACGATCATCGCTTTGTAAGTAAAATTCAAGAATGATCGGAAGAATATTTTCGTGAAAGATCTTTGGATGAAATCAAATATCGCCGATATTCTACTAATTTCATGGAGTAAGAAGTCAAAGTTTTAACCATTTGGGTATAATAAAGAATGGAATAACAAAAGAAATCACCACGACGCCAGAGTCTTGCGATGACATGGTTATTCCAATGTAATAATAATAATAACGGGCAAGAATTCGGTGAAATTACAACGATGGATGTTCCAATGTAATAATAAAGATGGGCTAATCCAGATCCCGCCAGAAACACACGACATAGGATATTCCAAGCAGAATGATAAAGACGGGGCAGAATTAGGTGAAACACATGACGAAGGATGTTCGAATAATAATAATAATTTTAATCAGAGTCCCGGTGTTAAACACACGCAGAGGATGTTCCAAAATGTAATAATGTAAGAATGGAATAAAAAAAGAAGATCACCAAAGTATATGGGATTAAGCAGTATCTGAGTTATTTCAACAGAATAAATAAGAATGGAATAACGAAAAGTAAGTTCTCTTGGCGAATACAAAAGAATAATCACTACAGGCATAACAAATAATATTTCCTACCCAGAAGAACTGAATATTGGCGAAGTGAAGTAGAAGAATACTTTTCTTTTTCTCTCTATAGTTTTTCTGTAGTTTGGTGAATTCAGTAAAAAAATAATGAAGAATGAAATTTCTATTTATGAAAAATAGAACGATAAGTAATTAATCCATTAAGCAATTATCGATTGATTTACTTTAATCGTGATTCATATTTAAAAAAAATCTCTTAAATAAAATATAATATATTATATTTATATAAATATTTTTTATCTACGAAACACTACGCAACACTACGCAAAATCTATACAAAATACTACGATCGTAATAAAATATAATATATTTTATTTATAGAATAACTTTAATAAAAGATTACATTTTATATAAAAGATGTTTACATTTTATTACGTTAATAATACTGAATAAAACAAAACGTCATTATCGCATTATAATAATTCATATTATTAATCGACAATAATGGAATCAAACTGGAGTGACTTTCACATAAAGATTAATAATCAATACCGTGCTACTACGCAACCACACGTACATCGTATTTTTATTAAGAATAGTTCAACAAAGATCAACCAGAAAACTTCCGTAGTTATTTCAATAAAATATTTTGTCGCTTTTTAATAATTTCATGTGTATTCATCAACGATTGATTGGTAGTTATACGAATATTCCCCGCTAAACCGAATATTCCCTAACCAATCGAATATAATATAACCACTGATACTTTCAGAAAATTTATAAATATTACCCACAACTATAACATTATATCAAATTATTCCATAATATTCAAAAATAATATTTATAGAAAATTCATCTTTATTTATAAAAATTTGGCCTTACAATTTATATTATACTTAAAAAAATTCCATTTTTTCATAAAATTTTTTCCTATAATCCACATAATCACTTCCATCGCCACGTAAAGCGCTGGCCACTACAGTTTTCAGAATTAGATAACCAAGAAATGATGCAGATGCTCGTTAAAAGTCAAAGTTTCTAACGGTTTTTTAAATTTTTGTTAGCAAAGTCGAGTCTGATGAGTTGATCAGAAAAAAAAAAATTCGATTATCCATCCTGTAGTAAGTAGGCCATAAGTGCGAAGAATCGAAAAAATATTTAACTCCATTTATTATTTAAGTGGGTCCCCTGTGTTGTCTTATGTGAGACACACGACAACTTAATGTACGGATCTTGTCCAACTCAATTCACACATCCATGTCTCTTACTTTTAATGAGATTTTGTTTTTTAAAACACCTTAAATCACAAATGGAAAATGATATATTTAAATGGTTACGTAGATTTTTTGATTGTGAGTTATATATATTATTATTAGTGATAATTATTTTTTAAATATATTTAATAAGCAAAATTTTCTTGTAATTCTATGTAATCGTATATATTAATAGACACATTGAATCGTCTTCTTTTCTCTCTATTCTCTTTATACAAAAACTCTAGTATCCATCTTAGATATGGGAGATGGTTTTATTTATTTTGGAGATACACACCCTAAATCTCTCTTATTGTATGCGCTCTAATAATTTTTCTCTTTTTGTGGAATTTATTTTTTCAGACTTGTTTTCTCCATGATGTGACTGATTTTTTTTCTTTGAAAGATGATTTCATTATCATCTCTTCAAGTTTACTTTCTCCAATTGAGAGATTTTTTCGTTTGTGAAATTTTTTTTGATGCGTGAATAGTTGAAAATAGATTGTTTTGATTTGGGTACGACGCTATCCTGATGACTGGTTCATTCTTTGCTCATACTGAGACACTCTTCAGATATGCTTATTAGTATGTTATTACTTTGAGATTATGATTGTATTTCATGAGTATATTTTGTTTCCACTAATCGTTGCTACGATTTGACCTTTCCTAATTATCTGTTATTATCATTGAAAGTATTATCATTTCATTTTTATATTATAATTTTTTCATTATTTGTAGTAATTTACAATTTTAATATATTTCATCGATTTAATTAATTAACAAAAAATATATTCAGACACAAATTTATCACAATATATATATTGCGATAAATTTGTGTCTAGTTAAATTTTTTTCTTAATTAAACAGTCTAATCGATCAAATATATTAAAATTATAAATTTTTAAAAAATATAAATGATATTCTATTTTTACAGAAAAAAAAATATAAAAATAAACAATTACCCTGTCGAAATCAAGTGTATAATAAACATTTTGGATTCATGTAGTGTGTATTAATTATTTCACCGATTAATTCAAATGGGCGGTGGTGGGCACATTGGTTTAGCTTAATGATGTTCAGTTGGGTTGTCAACCTCTTGATTTGATTCTTCTACAGTCCTTTTACTAGTGGGATGTACCTCAGTCTAAGGTAGTAAAATAAACAAATATTTCGGAATCGATTCGTATTTACTCGATAAAAAATTTAATTCGAGTTCGACTTGAAATATAAATAAGTCAAATATGAATAAATTTTAAAGTTCGATAAATTACTCAAACCTTCTCAAATTTTAATTTTCTATCGATCTTTCGGATCATATTCGCTCTAAAAAATTTAAACCGCTTAGAATACCGATTCGGAATCGTCTTCATTACCGATAATTAAACGAAGTCTTAATCAAACTTTATTTTATCTTTCGATAAATTTTATGAATCAAATTTGAAGAACTCAATACTTCGGTTCTTTTACTCTTTTATATGGTAAAAACTTACATTTAAGAATGACTTTGGGACTAAACTATTCAGATTCTAATCGGTAGATTATTACTAAATAGATATGATTGATACATGATATTTTTCGAACGTTCAAAATATCCACTTTAACAAAAATATAGATTTTATAGATTTTATAACAAAATTAAAGAAAACATAAATTATTTAGAATTTCAAACTTAGAAAAAATGCATTTTTTATATGAAATGTAATGCTTTTATAGGAAAACGTCATTTTATAGTAAAATATAGCTTTTTATATGAAAATATAATCTTTTATATAAAATGTAGTCTTTTAAAATTAATATTATCTCTTTTATATATATATATATATATATATATATATATATATATATATATATGAAATTATTATTATATGATGTATAGTTTAACACGGTGAGGCTTAAAAAAATATATACATATTACAATTTGTAGTTATTCTTATTTATAATTGGCCAGGATTGGGGACCATTTTTTATAATATATGTAGATGTTATTCTTATATGTAGATTTTTAAATATGCTTTTTGCATTACATAATAACTACTTAATTCGACAATAGTTAATAGGGTCCTTTTACAATAATATACAATATTTAGAAAGTAATTACATTATTAAATGTGACTCATAAAATATTTACACAATTAATACATATTATATTTATTTATAATATTGTTTAATTACGATTCCTTAATTTAGGAATTTAGATGCAATTGTGATTCAATTCATAATAATAAGGAAACCTAAAATCGAGGTAAATAACTACTATAATTAATAATTCAAATTCAAATATCTTTGGATCTAACAACAAATTCAAATTCAAATTCAAAAATAATAATTAAAATTCAAATATTCAAAGTTTGTAACGCCATCTTCTTCCTCCCTTCACGGCCATCTTCCTCCTCTTCTCCGCCAACTTTCAACACCATGGACGCCGATCTCCTCATCCATTACTACCACACAAATTATCGTTGTGACGAAGGTTGATTTAGTAGAAATTAAAATGAGAAAAAGATAAATTTTAAGTGCGGTTGGTATCCAAATATTTATACAAATGAACCATTTTAGTTTTTGCAAGAATCAAGAGAGATTTTTCAATACTAATTTGAAATCAAAACTTTCAAAAGTAACAATTTTAGTTTTTGTTGGTTACATTTTAGGTTTATTCTGCACTATATGGAAAAAAATCTATAATAAATTTTTATAATTAATTGAAAACTTGAAATAAAACCTAATTAGTTATATTCAGATACGCCGGCCTACCAATCATGCATTATATATAAAAAATCTACAATAGATTTTTTAATTAATTCAAGAATCCAATAAAATTGAATTAGTTACATTTGTATATAGTGTTAAGCTATCAACTGCATTTATTAATTAAAAAAATCTATAATAGATTTTTAAAATAAATTAAAAACCTAATAACATCAGGAAATACATATTTGTATATGAATGTTTGGCTACCAAGTGCATAATAAAAAAAATCACAAAGAATCGTTTTTTTAAAAAAATCGCGGAGGAGGATTATTAAGATGGTGGAGGAGAAGGGTGTTAATGGTGGAGGAGGCTGATGATGGCGTTAACAAGTTGGGACTATTAATGGTGGAGGAGAAGAGACCATAAAGGCGAAGAAGCGTGATTTTATTAAGGAAAGAGAATGTAATGCTATATAATTTACTTATTAATTACTTAATTTAATAAGTAAATCAATATTAATCCCTAAATTAATGAATCCTAATTGCATAGTAATTCTCAAATTAAGGAATCCTAATTGCACTAATATTGTAAATAAATATAAAAGTGTATTAATGTGTAAATATTTTATGAGTGAACTATTATTATAATTATTTTTAAAATGTAATAGAATATGTAATTGTTCAGTTAATATGAAGTTAACTTTATCGTATACGTAGGCTTTGAATGTGATATTATTTTACGTGTTAGATCAGAGATAATCGATCAAATTACCATGTAGAGTTAATTTCATAATAACCGATCCACTTAATTCATTAAGCAACATAATTATTTATATAAATTTTATTGTGTCATTAATAATATATTTGCCATGATTTGTATTATATCATTAAATATAATGTAGTTGAATTGTATTAAAAGAAATTAGAGATATATATATAAAATAGAGGGAAATCTTAATCCAAGATAAGTAATATGAAGGGAATTTAATCCACTATCTTCATCTATAATAATATAATTTTATGACCATGCCATTATTAATTTAATTAAACATTCATGATATATCTTTAAAATTTATAAAAAAAAAATAGAACGGAAGGAGTATATCCAATAATCGACCAATTTATACCTTTATCTATCTAATAAAATACAAATAATTTTAAATTTCCCACTCACTCAATAAATCATCTGGGCCGTCCAAAATTTAGGATAAATTTCACTGTTTCATACAGATATTTAGGCATTTTATTACAAATTTCAAATTTGATAATATTATACCATTTTGCAGGGACGGAGCTACATGGATGTTGTAGGGGGCCACGCCCCCCTCCCCCCAAGTTTAAAATTTTTGTAAGATTCACCTCAAAGTTTAAAAATTTTATAAAACTCATTTGTACATTTAGTTTGTTTTAAAAATTTTGTAAGACTACGGCCCCCTAAATTTTGACGAAGTTTTGATATGTTTTAAAATACTTTTTTTTTTGTTATGTTTTATTATCTTTGTCAAAACAAATTTTATTACTATACTATTTTTGTTTTAGTAAAAATATGTTTTGTAATAGTAAACTTTTACATTTTAATGATGAATATATTTTATACTTCATTACATTAAGATGGTGAACAATTGCAACAAATAATTGGTACAATTCAACACCAAGAAAAGTAGGAGAAAGAAAAAAAATCAAGAGGGATGGAGTGGTTTATTAACGGTAGTAGACTCTTAGCATCAGTATTAACTACTCTCTACGTCCTTTAATATAATATTTCATCCGTTCTTTAATATATATCGTTTTAGATTTATGCACAAATATTAAGAAAATAATTATAAAACATTAAATATACTATCAATTCTATATTGCCTTTGTATTGAAAAAAGATAGTATTATTAATTGGACAAAAAATAGTGAGAGAACCAAAATTATATTTAATACTTGGGATAATATGGAAAAATAAACAATTAATACTTACTTGAAATTCTCAAACGACTTATATTTATGAATAAAAACATTTATCTAAAACAACTCAGACATGAACGAAGGAAAGATTTTTAGAGCCACAGTATAAGATATTAAGAAAATAATCAGATAAGATTAAATATAATATCAAATGTCTATATTATCATTGTATTAGAAAAAAAATTTATTATTTATTGGGCAAAAAATAGTGACAGAACCAAAGTTATATTTAATACTTGAGATAATATTAGAAACTAAGGAATTAATGTTTACTTAAAATTCTAAAACGTCATATATTAATGGACAAAGAAACTTCTATAAAACGTCCTATATTAAGGGACGAAGAGAGTATAAAGTCATGAGTACTAGTACTATTGTGATAAATTTATATCCAATTATAATTATGAAATTTATCCATACATATGATTAATAAGAATTAATGGAGAATTCTATTTATTCAATCTCTAAAGAAATCACATTAATATTTAGAAATCAAAAATCAAACATAAACATTTATAATATGTATCATTTTATAAATTATTATGAACTTTTGAAAGTTAATTAAAATATTTTAAATTCAAAATTGAGAAGACTTGTTAAAAATTAAAAATTATAATTTATAATAATTATCATTTTATTATAAGAATTTAAAATAATTTATATAAAATTTAAATTTTAAAATACGTGAAAAATCAATAATCAATAACTATCATATATTTTGAGAACGAAACGTGTTTTCTATTCCAAAATTTTAAAGATAGCCAGATAGATAGGTAACAGAGGGACCCACAGTAGCGGGTAACGAATTTGTTGCTCACATTCGTCCAACTCCTCATTAAATTATCCCAGCCAGCATTCATATCCTTTCCTCCAAATCCCCATCTCCATCTTCTTTCCATTAACACCACCAATTATCAGGGGATTGTTCAGTGGGGTCAAATTCGAATTTATTTTTTTATAAATAAATTTTTTATAAAATAACTTATAAAACTAAATAATTCTTAAATATTATTTATAATAACATTTTTCGGCGTTTTATCATTAAAATTATTGTATGATATAAATTTCATTTTTAATAATTCTAAAAATATCACGCGTTCAACGATGTTACTAAACATTCATTCATCCATTCATCTCCCATTTTGTTCTGGAGTTCATTCTTCACGATATTTATGGTTAAAATGTTATTTCAACAAATTCTTGATGAAGAAACGGATAAAAAGTAAAGCCAATTTCAAAGAACAAATGTACTTGGGGATACATCATCATCCTTTTTTTTTCGAACCAACATTTGAGCCAATTCCCCAATTCCTTCTATACTCGAAAAATTGGAATCGTTTCTCTATATCGACAATATAGAAGAATAGAAAAGTTGGCTTAATACCTTAGTGAAATTTGGGAATTAGGGATTGTTGTCTAGTGTCTGCTCACTTTGTATATATATAACAAAATACAGCGTGAGGTCATGTTTCTTAGTATACATGTTCACTTTAGATCCTCTTAATTTTTTTTTTTCCTAATATGACCCTCTTAATTATTTTTTCTCCTAATATGACTTCTGACCCCTGAAAATTTAGTGGGGTCAGGTGCTTCCCTACCCTAAGGCAGGTCTGCCCCTGCCAATTATATAAATTATTATATGTTTATATTAATGTTTCTTTGCATATCTGTCTGTAAAAAATGAAGAAAAATCATTGTTTTTTATTAAACAAAATTAACTATAGATCTACCAAGGCTGCTATATATCCACATAGTAAAAAGACGTTGTTTTAACAATTTTTGGGAAGCAGGGTTTTAAAGAGATTTATACCCATTTCAGAACTTTCCAATTCTTTTGACATAAGCACACAAACAGATTCATCTCATTCTGTTTGGATTTTTCATCTTGAATTCAGCTAAAGGCCAGATAGACGCATAGACCCATGTCTTCAAAATTTCCACTTGTTTCTTCATCTCTCCAAATTTAGTCAATTTATGAATTGGCCCCTTTAATTTCCCTCGTTTACCTGGTATGTAACTTAAAGCTTCTTCTTCTTCTTCTTCTTCTTCTTCTTCTTCTTCGAGTCGTTGGGTGTCTCTTTTAATTTTCAAATCAAGAGTTCCCATTGATTTTCCTCTGTTGATTCCGTCATTTTAGTCCTTTGCGTGGGTTTAACTCTGGTGGGTCTTTGTTCAATTTGGTAGTTATGGCCTCTTTTGGTCAATTTTGGCTGAATTGAACTTGCTATGGTTGGTGGCTAAATGCATAAATTCTGCTACTGGGTTTCTCTTTTCATGGCCAAATCAAGAGTTCCCCTTTAGTAGTGCTTGTTGCTTTTGGTACTCCGGTAGGTGATTTTTTGAAGTCTCAAATATATTTGGTTTTTGTACAACCTGTAATTCTGTTTTAGATACCCCCATATTTTCGTAATCTATCATTTTGGCCCTTGTGGTAGTTTATTATTACTTGTTGCAAAGTTTGATGGTAGATTCATTGCTGAATATAGAGTTTTATATGGGCTAGTTAGCATGTAAACAGATCAAAAGTTACTTTTCATTCACACCCTTTTCCCCTTCAATTTCCACTATCCAGCTGAATTTTACTTCTTTGTTGTGATTATGGGAAATTGGGCATTCGTTTATTTTATAGGAATGTGTTTGTTTATCCATTTTCAGCCTAAAACTTGTATGGCTAGTATTCAAAATTTTGGCAAGTTAAAATCGGGTTTTCAAGGGGATCAAATGCATTGGATAGACAATGATGGGTTGTTTTTATTATCCAACAATTCGAATTTCGCTTTGGGCCTCACCCCAACTGTCGAAGATGTTACTTTGTTTCTACTTGCCATTGTTCATGTGAGCAGTTCAACTATTGTTTGGTCTGCAAATAGAGCCACCCCAATTAAAAATTCTGATAACTTTGTGTTTGATGATAGTGGCAATGCTTATTTACAAAAAGGGGGATCCCAAATTTGGTCAACAAATACTGCCAAGAAAGGAGTTTCTGCTATGGAATTGCAGGAATCAGGAAATTTGGTTTTGCTGGGGGATGATGGTAATGTAGTTTGGCAGAGCTTTAGCCATCCTGCTGATACTCTTTTGTCGAATCAAGAGTTTGGTGAAGGAATGAAACTTGTAAGCAATCCTAGCTCCAATAACTTGAGCTATTTTCTTGAAATCAAATCCGGAGATATGCTTCTTTATGCAGATTTTGAAAACCCACAAGCTTATTGGTCTATAGGGCAGGATAGTCGAAAAACCATCAACAAGGTTGGTGGGGGTGTCACGTCGGCGTCTCTTAATGCCAATTCTTGGAGGTTTTATGATAAGAACAAAGTCTTACTATGGCAATTCATTTTCTCGCAAGATAGTGATATAAATGCCACTTGGATTGCAACTTTAGGAGATGATGGCTTTATCACTTTTTACAATCTTCAAAGTGAAAGCTCAAACAATGTTTCCCCTACAAAGATACCTTCTGATCCTTGCAGCAGACCTGAACCTTGTGATCCATATCTGATATGTGATACTGGCAACAGATGCCAATGCCCATCAGCCCTTGCCTCTCAGGCAAATTGCAGACCAGGGATTGTCTCTTTATGCAATGGATCAAAGGATTCTGTGGAGCTTGTAGATGCTGGAGATGGTCTTGGCTATTTTGCGCTTGAATTTGTTCCACCCTCTTCCAAAACTGACTTAAATGGTTGCAAATCCTCTTGTCTTAGTAACTGTTCATGTCTTGCTATGTTCTTTGAAAACATTTCTGGAAATTGCTTTCATTTTGACCGCATTGGAAGCTTGCAAGGTTCGAAAACTAGAGGTAAATTTGCTTCATACATAAAGGTCTCGACTCCTGGAGGCAGTGGGGGAGAGACTGGAGGGGGTGGAAGCAGCAAGAAACGCATTTTGGTTGTCATAATCATAGTTATAGTAACAATACTTGTTATTCTTGGTCTAGTTTATACAGGATTTCGTTACTACCGGAGCAGTGATTTGCCTGAGTCTCCTAAAGAAAATTCAGATGAGGATACTTTCTTGGAGACTTTATCTGGGATGCCAGTACGTTTCAGTTACAAAGATCTTCAAGTTGCCACCAAGGACTTCTCTGTGAAACTCGGGCAAGGAGGTTTTGGCTCAGTTTATGAAGGGGCTCTAACAGATGGAACCCGATTGGCTGTGAAGCAATTGGAAGGCATTGGTCAAGGAAAAAAAGAATTTCGAGCTGAAGTTAGTATCATTGGCAGCATTCATCATCTCCACTTGGTGAGACTGAAAGGCTTCTGTGCAGAAGGTTCCCACAGGCTTCTTGTTTATGAATACATGGCAAACGGTTCATTGGATAGATGGATCTTCCAGAAAAACAGAGCAGATCTGTTAGATTGGGACACAAGATACAACATTGCTGTAGGCACTGCCAAAGGATTAGCTTACCTCCACGAGGATTGCGATGTAAAGATTGTTCATTGTGACATTAAGCCTGAAAATGTGCTTTTAGATGCCAATTTTCTTGCAAAAGTCTCTGACTTTGGCCTTGCTAAGCTAATGAGCCGAGAACAAAGCCATGTTTTCACAACCCTAAGAGGCACTAGGGGGTACCTTGCGCCAGAATGGATTACAAACTACGCAATATCAGAAAAGAGTGATGTTTATAGCTATGGAATGGTGTTGCTCGAGATCATTGGGGGTAGAAAAAACTACGACCAGTCAGAAACTTCAGAAAAATCTCATTTCCCATCCTACGCATTCAAGATGATGGAGGAAGGTAAATTAACAGACATTCTTGATGCGAAACTGATGACAAACAAAGAAGATGAGAGGGTTTTAATAGCAATTAACGTTGCATTATGGTGTATACAGGATGATATGTCCCTTAGACCACCAATGACAAAAGTAGTCCAAATGCTTGAAGGTCTCTCCCCTGTACCTCCACCACCATTGTCTTCCCATATGAACTCTCGCATGTATTCGAGTGTCTTCAAATCAGTCAGTGAGGAGGGCACTTCATCGGGGCCTTCAGATTGCAACAGCGATGCATATCTTTCTGCAGTAAGGCTTTCAGGGCCAAGATAGCACCTTGAGAAAATGAAGGGATTCTTGATCAAATATAGATATTTTTTGCCTCATATTTTTGTGCATGTATATTTAGTAGATTACTCAAAATTTTATTCTACTAGTCATTATAAAGTTTATAGGCAAATATAAAGTGCAGATTTTTAATGCTGATCTTATTGTTCTAGAATTTATGTGCCATGGCCCATGGCCTATGTTTTGTGGTAATATGCTTCTTTGAAATCGCAAAAAAATGAGAGTCTATGGGCATTTTGCCTCTTAATAACTTATTATAGAATGACCACAAATTTGCTTAAACAAACAATTATCAAAGACTTGCAATTGAATATTATTAATATGTTTTTTTAATTTAATATTCAGTTGATATATTTATAAATTTAATATTTAGTCTTTATTTTCAATCTTTCGAATTTATACATAGTTATTTAGAGTTAAAAATTGAATGAAACTTAAAAGCCTAAACTAAGACTTGCAATTGAATATTATTAGGGTGATTTACATATTCTATTACATTTTTAAAATAATTACAACAATAGTCCACTCATAAAATTTTTACACAACTAATACACTTCTCACTTTATTTACAATATTTGTGTAATTTGGATTCCTTAATTTAAGGAATTAGTATTCAATTAAAATTCCTTAATTTATGAATTAGTTTATGCTCTATATATATATATATATATATATATATATATATATATATATTAGTTATCATACATGCTTCTCATAAATTGTTGTCTTTTTCATTAATCATTTCTCCAATCACAATCCGAACTATCCTTTTAATTTGTTTGACGGAGAAAGGCACACCACTCAACCAACCGATTGGTGGTCATTTATGGCAAGTTACTACAAATAAAATGGTAATCTTCTTTTGATCTGCATCGGAAGGATCATTCATGGATTTTCAGGATCATCCATATCTCATGGACTTCAAAAAACGATTTTGAATACTCCCACGCTTTTAGATAATTTCATGTTTATATATATTTATAAATTATAGTCTAATCCTTCTTAGTTTGATTATTCTAATTCATTGGAGAGAACCAAATTATAAATTTTGAAGGTATGCCCCATCTCACCTCTATTCACGACATAAATCTTCAATTTTTTATATTCACGGTGGGTTCCAAGGTAACTAATTGATTTTATTAAGTTACCAATTATTTTGAATGTGATGCGATTGATACCAAACCTTCATTCAGTTGGTTTGCCAAACTTTCGCACTAAGGTAACTTAATTCATACTAAGACACCTTCAATTTTTTCACCTTTACACATTCAATTTTTTCATATTACGGTGGGTATCCAAGTAACTAATTAAGTTTTATTAAGTTACTAATTATTTTGAATGTGATTCGATTAGTAGCCAAACCTTCATTCAGTTAGTAGCCAAACCTTCATTCAATTGGTTGCCAAACTTTGAGCATCAAGGTAAATTAATTCAATTTTATTAAGTTACCAATTTCGTTTGAATGTGATGCGATTGGTAGCCAACCATTCATACTGGTAAGTAACCATTTTATTATTTATGAGAAACAAAATAGTTATAAAAAAAATTCGAACATTATTAAATACATTTATTTATTTTTAAACTTTTTTATAGGCTTAATCTTCTTCTTATTCTCATCAGGCGTTTTGGACAACGGAGATTATGGCGGTGTAGCTATGAGTATGTGAGGTGTAATGGCGGTGAAGATGAAGATTAATTTATTTTCTCGGTGATTTGGGGACATGAGATGTTTTCCTGAATGAAATATACAAAAATTCACGGCCATTGTAAATGAAATAAATAAATATATATAATAAAAATATACTTATAAAAAATTGGGTGGATGGAACCTATATTAGGTAGCTAAAATTTCACTTTGTTTAAACTTTAAACTTAAATATTCAAAGTGTATGTGAGGAGATGAAGATTTGAATTTGAATATTTAAATTTGAATTATTATTTTGAATTTGAATTTATTTTTGTTGTTAGATATAAATATTTGAATTTGAATTATTAATTACGACAGCTTATATGAGACCCCGTGATTTTATCAATAAAGATTTAAATTTTGTTGAAATAATTTTTTAATATTATGGTGTGAATTTAAGATAATATTATAGTATGTGGGTAGATTTATAAATTTTGCAAAGTATGCAAGTGGTTATATTATATTCGATTGCCTGGGGAATATTCGGTTGAAGCAGGAATATTCGTATAACTACTCAATCATTCGTGGACCCTATTAATGTAATTATTGTTTGATCGAGAAAACGACAAAAATATTTTATTGAAATAACGGCGGAAGTTTTACCGTGGTTATTGTTGAACTACTCTCAGTAGTAAAAAAGTACAATAATAAGTGTGGTTGCATAGTAAAGCAGACACCAGATTGATTATCGATGCTTATGGAGAAGTCACTTTGGTTTGATTCCATTATCACGATTAATAATATGAATTATTATAATGATAATGACGTTTTGTTTTATTCAGATTATTAACGTAATAAAATGTAAACATCTTTTTATATAAAAATAATACTTTATTAAAGTTTATTCTATAAATGTAATATATTATATTTTATTACGATAGTGTCAGATAAAGTGTTTTGTGATAAGTGTTGCCAGATAAGATTGCATAAGTGTTTATATAGTAAAATGTTTTTATATAAATAGAATATATTATATTTTATTTAAAAGATTTTTCTTTAAATATGGACCGCCGATTAAAGTAAATCAATCTGGACCATTTCATGGATTAATTCTTATGCATTCCATTTTCCTATAAATAAGCTCATTCCTTCATTATTTTCTTACTTAATTCATCAAACTCTGTAGAGAGAAATTATAGAGAGAGGTTTATATAGAGAAAATTATAAAGAAGAAGAGTATTCGCTACTTCACTACTTCTATATTCAGCTTTTTTACTGTGAGTAGGTGTTATTATTCTTCTTCAAGAGAACTTCATATTCCATTCACTATTATTCTGTTGAATAACTCGTAAAAGTGGCATACCCTATACATAACCTGTATCACGCCAGATACCCTATACTTGGTGAAATCCTTATGTTATTCCATCGCTTATTATTCTCATTGAATAACTCAGATATGCTATTTTACTCCTATACTTGGTGACATTCTTCTATTATTCTCGTTGGAACATCCCCGTCTGTGTGTTTTACACCGACCGGGTTCCGCTTTTTTTATTATTCATTTGAACATCCTCGTCTCAGGTTTTACACCGGAATTCGGGTTCCGCCTTTTTATCATTCTCATTGAATATCCTATCTCGCGTGTTTTTTACACCGGACCGGGTTCCATCTTTATTATTCATTTGAACATCCCGCTTGTGTGAATTTCACCGACCTCGGTTCCGTTATTATTATTTCGTTGAATAACTCGCTCTACGCAAGTACCGCATTTATGGTGATTTCTTTTTGTTATTCCATTCTTTATTATACCCAAATTGGTTAAAACTTTGACTTCTATACTCCATGAAATTAGTAGAATATCCTCGATATTTGCGTTTCATCCAAAGATCTTTTCATGGAAATATTCTTCTAATCATTCTTAAATTTTACTCACTTAAACAAGATCATGTCGACAATTTGGACGTTAATAATTCATGGATTAAATAATTCTTGAACTTGTTTTATTGAATTATTATGTCATTATCATCATCCTCATGTTATATTATGTTATCTTCGCTTACGCAAGCATAGATGAACTTAGTATGATGATTATGACGTGGATCATTTTCAGATAATCACGACTTGGTATAAATGATGTGACAAAAGTCCTCAAAGGGCTCAGAATGCAAATGATGGATAGTTTTTGGTATGATTATGACTGGGGTGATTCTAGATATAGTCACGACCATTGATAATTTGATGAAAATCCTCGACCGCGGGTATGTGGATGATTAGATGTGGTGGTTTATTTATTGTCGAGTCTCAGCCGATAAAAATTGATGAAAACCTTTTAAACCTAAAAGATAGTAGATTTTATTCTCTACTTGACTCTTTTTAATGGATTGTTTATTCCACCGCAGCTTAAACTAGTTGTCTATTGTATTTTAT
Source organism: Panax quinquefolius (assembly GCA_020205615.1). NCBI lineage: Eukaryota > Viridiplantae > Streptophyta > Magnoliopsida > Apiales > Araliaceae > Panax > Panax quinquefolius. The sequence goes on from CM035162.1 coordinate 22,236,996, forward strand.
CGCTTTAACATCGTTGAAGGCTAATGATAATTTATTCGCATTATCTTAGTCATAATATTTCATCTTGGGCTAGTTGAGCTCACCCTTTCTTTCATTGTTCTCTTCGTGAAATGAGAACATAGTGAGACTAGCCTGGGAACGCGAAGTAATGGTCCAGAGGATAAGATTAGTAGTCCTCACTATTCTCGTGAAATAGTGTGATAATAGTTGTAATGAAGACTCCTTTTGAGTTTGTATAATATCTAGTAGACAATATTTGTATTCAAACTCACAGCTTTATGTCGTGATTGCATACCTACGCTTAGGTTAGTAAGTCAGATTTGAATTTATGTACCATGTAAGTGGCGACCCAAGATGGGTGGCGACGATACCTAATTTTGGGGCGCCACGGTTGGTATCGAGCTAGGATATGATCCCGGCTAAGATGTGAGAATAATATATTAGGAGGGGAGAGACGGGAATTCCTTCGCTAAGTATGACCTACCTAAATTTATGTGGTATTTATTTGGGCTACCGAGTATAGGGATAATATGTGATATGTTAATTAACCCTTGTTTTGTGATGTTGTTTGAGAATGATATCCGAAAATGCCGAGATAAGCAATGAAGCACATGAGAGTGTTGATTCATTTCAAACAAAAGGTAACGACCAACAACACGATAATAATCATATCGGTGGCAATCTGGCTTATCGTAACAATGATAACCATCGTGGGGAAATTATCATGTTAAGAATGGTAACCACTTCTATGGTAATCATGGCAAAGATAATAGAAGTGGAAATTGCAAGAAGAGAAGGTAATTTAGCTCAATTTTGTTGTGCAATCAAGTCAAGTCCAATTGGGGTGGCACCAAAGGTGGATATGGACAAAACAAAGTCGTTGGTTTTAGAAGTGCATTTTTCACGACTTCTCAAAAAAGCGAGTAAACCGAACGAAGTTAGTACGGGTTAGTTAATTATAAATCACAAGTCTATACCTTATAAGATACCCGGTTCTACCCATTCTTTTATCTCTCTTGCTTATGCTCAACGTTTAAATTTGACTCAAGAAGTTAAACTTTGACTTATTGGTTGAAACTTCGTTAGTAGGAGCCTCTGCCGTTCTCGCTTACTATTTTTAAATCTTGTTTGATGCAAATAAACACTTTCACGCTATACCGTCGATCTTATCTTTTGAAAATACTTGCCTTTGATGTGATTTTAGAAATCAATTGGTTAACTACTCATCATGCTTTTCGTAAGGTTGTTAGCTTTTATATTCATAACCAACCTCGTTATACTTAATTCAAAGTAACCAAACCCTAAAGTTAATCACGGTTATATCAAGCCATAAGTAAAGACCGATCCTTTCGTTGTTGACTTCCTTGTGTGGAATGCACCAAAGCCGGACTTTTGTCAGAGGCTTACATCGTGAATGAAGATGGCAAGTTTAAAGGTATCATTGTGAGGTCTTATATCTAGGTTAAGGGATGAAGTCACACTTGGTATCAATGTGACGTATTATCCAAGTCTTGGATGAGAGTAATGTGCTTTTGAATGATATTTCTATCATTAATAAATTTCTTGACGATTCTTGAAGATTTCCTAGCCTACCCTAGAGCGTGAAATCGAATTTTGTATCAACCCCAAAGATAAAAAACCCATTTCTTAAACCTCAAATATTTCTTCAACTAAAAGGATACATTTACGAGGATTATGATGAAAGTCATAATAAAAGTATAGAACTGATGAAAATCATGGGTATATGAAGTATTAGTAAGTTTTATGATGAGTTATGTTGGTTAGTATGTGAAAACATGAAAGTTTCTTAGAAATCACAAAGAGTTGAAAATCGATTTTGGTGAAAAACGAATATGAAATTCAATTGACCATATCTCCTATTATATTTTGAATTTTTGAGTATGGTCAAGTCCTAGAGTTAGATCTATGAGTTACCTAACTAATCCAAGTGGAATTACTGGAAAAGGTGTTGTAGATTTTGTGTGGACTGATTTTAGCAAAGAAGGCCAAAGCTGTAAATTTTGAAAATCCTAACGCCTTTAAACTTTAAGGGCTGTTTTGGCCACTTAAATTATGAGAAAAATTCTGGCCTTTTGGGACATGAAAGTATATGGTATAAAGTACCTCTTTTTCCAAAAATGAGCTCATTCTGACTTAAAATGAGCAAATTATGACTATTTCAATATTTAGGTTTTTCCGATTTAAAACGCTATAAATAGGAGTTCTATAACTCTCATGACCATAAAATTTAAACTAGAAGCTCATGTTAACATGTAAGGTCCTGCCAAGATTTGGGGAATTTTGGAGTTAAACTTGAGGTAGTTAATTTTTAAGGAATTAATTAGAAATTGATTTTTGAAAATAGTAAATGAATTTTAAAATTCCGAGAAAATATATTTTCATTATGGGACTATATTATGCTAAATCCCAGAAAAGAAATATTTTTGGGACTGATTTGGTATTTTTCATGAAAATAGTTTAGTTACTTAACATATGAGTTAAATATGTTATGTGAAGTAACAAAGTTGAAAATAGGATTTTATGGCTAGAGAATCCTATATAGTAGTATATGCATATTTTTGAGGATTTGATAATTGGTAATGATATCTTATGAGTATGGCATTTTGAATGATTAAATGCATTATATGGTAAAAGCGTAAACAATTGAGATAAATTGTTTATAAATTTAAGTGATTAAAATATTGGTATAATATTAATGATATTAGATTATTAGATTATTAAGTGATTGATAACATGGGGATATTCTTGAATCCTCGGATAAATTATATTATAAATGTTTAATATTTATCCTTTATCTTATTTGATTGATTCTTTATATCATTATCCTCATGTTTATATTTTTTTTAAAGTCAATACGTGGTTCTGTAGAGCATAGATGGACTTGGTATGATTATGACTGTGGATTGTTCGGTATAATCATAATCAGAATTGAAAACACAATTATCTTTCGTAGTAGTGCATGGATAATTTGTGGTCGGATCTTAATGAATATCCTTAAATTTCGTAGTGCGTGGATGATTGACGATGTGGATTAATTATTGAAATGAGTCTCAAAGAATGAAATATTAATTCATGGATGTGTTCAAAGTCATCATGTTTACTTACGTGCATAGATGGACTTGGTATGATTATGACCAGGATCATTCGGTATAATCATAATCAGAATTGAAAACACAATTATCTTTAGCCCGTAGTGCATGGATAATTTGTGGTCGTGATACTAATGAATATCCTCAGCTTTTGTAGATGCGTGGATGATTTGACGATGTGGATTAATTATTGAAATGAGTCTCAACAATGAAATATTAATTCATGGATGTGTTCAAAGTCATCCGTGGCTTACGTGCATAGATGGAATTGGTATGATTATGACCGGGGATCATTCTTAAGATAATCATAACAGTAATTGAAAACACAATTATCTTTAGCCGTAGAAGTGCATGGATAATTTGTGGTCGTGATACTAATGAATACACGATTATCTTTCGTCAGAAGTGCATGGATAATTTGTGGTCGTCGGATACTAATGAATATCCTTACTTCAGTAGTGCGTGGATGATTCGACGATGTGGATTAATTATTGAAATGAGTCTCAAAGAATGAAATATTAATTCATGGGACGTGTTCAAAGTCATCTGCGCTTACGTGCATAGATGGACTTGGTATGATTATGACGGGGATCATTTGGTATAATCATAATCAGTAATTGAAAACACAATTATCTTTAAATAGTAGTAATGGATAATTTAATGGTCGCGATACTAATGAATACACGATTATCTTTGGTAGTAGTGCATGGATAATTCATGGTTGTGATACTATTAAGTCGAGTCTCAAAGATTAGTGGTTTTACAATTGTATATCTTTGGCCCAGAAGTGCAAAAGATGAATTGTTAATGAATATCTTTGGCGGATCGCGAAGATGAATTTAATATTTATAACGATAAAGGTATTCAAGGTACCTCACCTCTTTATCATACCGTATCGCATTCTAATTTCGAGGGCGAAATTCCATAAGGAGGGAGATTGTGAGACCCCGTGATTTTATCAATAAAGATTTAAATTTTGTTGAAATAATTTTTAATATTATGGTGTGAATTTAAGATAATATTATAGTTGTGGGTAGTATTTATAAATTTTGCAAAATGCAAGTGGTTATATTATATTCGATTGGCTGGGGAATATTCGGTTTAGCGGGGAATATTCAGCACAACTACTCAATCATTGGTGGACCCCACAATGTAATTATCATTCGGATTGAGAAAACGACAAAAAATATTTTATTGAAATAACGGCAGGAAGTTTTACCGTGGTTATTGTTGAACTACTCAGTAGTAAAAGTACAAGTAATAAGTGTGGTTGCATAAGAAATATGCGGTATCGATTATCGATGCTTATGTGAGAAGTCACCGGTTTGATTCCATTATTGTCGATTAATAATATGAATTATTATAAGCGATAATGACGTTTTGTTTTATTATATTATTATTAACGTAATAAAATGTAAACATCTTTTTATATAAAATAGAATACTTTATTAAAGTTATTCTATAAATGTAATATATTATATTTTATTATGCATAGTGTCATAGTGTTTTGCGTAGTGTTTTGTATAGTATTGCATAGTGTTTTGATAGTAAAATATTTTTATATAAATAGAATATATTATATTTTATTTAAAAGATTTTTCTTTAAATATGGACCGCCGATTAAAGTAAATCAATCTGGACCGTTCATGGATTAGTTCTTATGCATTCCATTTTCCTATAAATGAAGCTCATTCCTTCATTATTTTCTTAATAATTCATTGAAACTCTCTAGAGAGAAATTATGTAGAGAAGCTTTATAGAGAAAATTATGAAAGAAGAAGAGTATTCTCGCTACTTCACTACTTCTATATTCAGTTCTTTTTACTAGTAAGGGTGTTATTCTTCTTCTTGAAGAGAACTTTCATTATTCCATTCACTATTATTCATTGGAATAACTGTAAAAGTGGCATATCCTATACATAACTCAGATACGCCAGATACCCTATACTTGGTGAAATCCTTATGTTATTCCATCGCTTATTATTCATTGAATAACTCAGATACGCTGGTTTACCCTATACTTGGTGACATTCTTCTATTATTCGTTGGAACATCTCGTCTCGTGTGTTTTACAGGATTCGGTTCCGCTTTTATTATTCTCTGCTGGAACATCCTGCTCGCGTGTGTTTTACACCTGACCTGGTTCCGTCTTTTATCATTACGTTGAATATCCTATCTGTGTGTTTTACACCGGATCCAGTTCCATCTTTATTATTCTGTTGGAACATCCCGCTTGGTGTGAATTTCACCTGACCGTTCCGTTATTATTATTCGTTGAATAACCTGCCTATGCTATACCGCATGCATGGTGATTTCTTTTGTTATTCCATTCTTTATTCTACCCAAATTGGTTAAAACTTTGATTTATACTCCATGAAATTAGTAGAATATCCTTGATATTTCATTTCATCCAAGAGATCTTTCACGAAAATATTCTTCCGATCATTCTTGAATTTTACTCTACGAAACAAGATTATGTTGACAATTTGGACGTTAATAATTCATGGATTAAATAATTCTTGAACTTGTTTTATTGAATTATTATGTCATTGTCATCATCCTCATGTTATATTATGTTATCTTTCGCTTTTACAATATAGATGAACTTAGTATGATTATGACCAGGATCATTCCAGATAATCACGACTTGGTATAAATGATGTGACAAAAGTCCTCAGGTCGTAATGTAATGTTGATGGATAGTTTTTGGTATGATTATGACCGAGGGGTGATTCTAGTATAGTCATGACCATTGATAATTTGATGAAAATCTTCGATAGTCAGGTACAGGGATGATTAGATGTGGTGGTTTATTTATTGTCGAGTCTCAAATGATAAAAATTGATGAAAACCTTTAAAACCTAAAGATAGTAGACTTTATTCTCTCATCACTTTTTTAATGGATTGTTTATTCACCGCAGATTAAACTAGTTGTCTATTGTATTTTATCGATTTAACATTTATTGAAGGCTAATGATAATTTATTTCGCATTATCTTAGTCATAATATTTCTTATTGGGCTAGTTGAAATTTCACCAATTTTCTTTCATTGTTTTCTTCGTGAAATGAGAACATAATGGGATTTAGCCTGGGGAAGCAAGTAATGGTCCAGGAGGATAAGATTAGTAGTCCTCACTATTTCGTGAAAATAGTGTGATAATAGTTGTAATGAAGACTCCTTTTCGAGTTTGTATAATATCTAGTAGATAATATTTGTATTCAAACTCACGGTTTATGTCGTATTGTATACCTGCGTGTTTTAGGTTAGTAAAGTTGTATTTGAATTTATGTACCATGTAAGTGGCGACCCAAGATGGGTCAACATTACAAATCTTATATCTTCAATAAATCAATAATAGTTATAAGTACTATTGATAATTCAAACTATCATTTCATCTTTTTCTTTTCAAAATGTTTTACAATAATAACAATATAGTAGAAATATCTACTCCTACCAAAGACCTTTAGTATTCATTCTTTATCGGAAAGAAGAACCTTTAAGCAAGTCCAGAAGTCTGATATCACTTAATTAGAACTTCTAGCATGATCACTTATTGTACTTATATATCGGGATCAACACTATATCCATTAAACGAGTGTATGTTTAACATTTGGCAACTTTCACGTGCCTGTTGTTTTAATTTGGTTGAAAATATTTGTTTAACATTTCGCTTTCTTTGAAAACCATATCAAGTAGTTGACAAAGCATAGCAATATTTGATAATGCAATTAATAGATTATCAATACATCAAGTCTAGCCAAAGGAATTGGCTTCAACTTCAACATAAATTTCAATTCATATGCCAAGAATACATGAATCTTCTAAAACTTGTTTAGATTGAACTCAGGACAAGAGTTAGAATATTTCTTCCTTTGAAGGCCGCCAAGCCACTTGTGATATTAACTTTGTGTTCAAGTCGTTTCAAGTCTCTACAATACATGATCATATAATGCCTTCATTAGGTCACATATAATCAAGTATGTATATTACTATATCATACCCTCTGCCTCAATCTAATTGCCAGTATGATTCGCTTACTATCTTTCTTATCATTATCCTTGCATTTATATTCTATTAGGTTATCTCTAACTCTTATACAACATCCTTAAGGTTTAACAAAGTTTAAGTAATGTTACACATTCCGTTATGTTTACTTTTCAGACTAGAAACCTTCATTACTATCTTTAATCTTGAGACCGATGCCATTAGCCAGCTTATACTAATATCTCACGCCATATGCCGAAATATTGTATCGTCTTGACTTCAGGCCAAGGCCATGTAGTCCTTGATGAAATGTATTGTATTGCCATTACCACACCTCTAGAGATTTAGATCAGACAATGCAACAAGCACACCACATATTGAACTACACCAAGACTGCCATGTAATCCCCTTGCAAAGAGGGTTTCAACACCGGGTTCTCCGGCAACAAGGGCGCTGGTTGGCTTTTGTTTAGGTTGAGCCACGCGGCCAACTCTGCATCAAAAACAAAATTGGGGCCAGGACTTTTGTGAACTTCCCTATCATAACTTCTTCAAGTATAAGTCCTAATTGCTCGCTCAAATGCTCACGGTTCACAAATTATGTAATCTACATGATCATTCAAGAATTTTATCTATTTGACTTCGTTTGCTAAAAAATTTACCTATTGGTTCATTTTTAACGAAAATGATAAACGCTCGTGAACGCTCAACGCTTCGCTTCTTCGCTTTCTAAGTCGAAATCCGGCCATTTTCAAGTCCGCAACTCTTAAATGCCAAATATGACTTGTCTCTATTGGAAAACAAAGGGTTCGTGATCCAACACAAAATATGACTTCCATTCCGAGAATTTTACGAATTAGACGTTTATCGTCCAATCGTGCAAATTCCGGTAATTCTTCCTTCTTATGATTTGTTCAACATTACAAATGAACTTCATTCATCATGTGAACATACTAACATACTTAATACAACAACTTATATTCATTGTTGGATTTTGACTTATTCTTCATGAGCTTATAACTTGTCAAATTATAAACTACTTAAGATTTCATTATTCATGACTTATGACAATTAAAGTTTCTTAAACATCATTTCTTATATGTTCTTAACATATAACTTAACTTAGGTATACATGATATATGATCATATAAATTCTTTTACATTCATATCATCTCTCTAATAAACTTCTTACAAGTTCATATTATTTTCACATAAGTTTATAACTTATGCTAGCTTAAATGACTTATTACCAACTTAATCGCTTAAGTTCATTACTTACTCATTCATGTTTCTTAATCCAACTTTTCTTATCATCCTATCATGATAGAGATAGAAGACATAACTCTATTGCTTGGTAAAGAAGATTAAAACAAATACTAATTCCGCTAAGTTTTAATCATTATCTAAGAATAAGTTTAAAAAGGATTGATTTTCAAATATCTATTCAACCCCCCCTTCTAGATAACTTGTGCCTAGTAGAAAATAAGAATTGGTATCGAAGCGTGTTCTATTTTTACGCCTTACACGCTTTAGTAGATCCAAATGGCACTGCATTGCTTAATCCAGATCGGGGAGGTAAAGAAGCCACCAATGTGCAACAAGGATAAATTTGCTAACTGAAAAGTCAGGATGCAAGCTTACATGGACTCAATAGATGAAGATCTATTTGAGATTGTTCTTAATGGGCCCTATATACCAACAAAGCTTGCACCAACCATTGACGATCCAAATAGAGTACAAATCAAAGTTAAAGAAGAATGGATAGACACAGAGAAAAGAGCTGTCCAACTTGATAAAAAGGCGAAGAACATCCTGTTCCAATCCTTAGAGGACGATCTGTTTGAAAATGTTGTAAACAACAAAATAGCTAAGGAAGTTTGGGAAGCACTGCTGATTATGCACGAAGGAACTGAAGAAGTCAGAGAGAACAAGCAGTCTCTCCTGACACAGCAGTATGAAATGTTCGCTCATCTGCAGGGAGAAAACGTGACCACAACCTATGAAAGATTCAACGTTCTGCTCAACTTTCTACGAGCGTATTGGAAGATCTATCTTAACAAGGATCTAACCATAAAGTTCATGAGAGCCATACCGAGCAGGTGGGATGCAAAGACCACATCAATAAGAGAATCAAAGAATCTTAATGAGATGACAGTTCAACAGCTGTATGGAAATCTCCTGACCTACGAACTAGAGTTGACCCAACGTGCCGAAACCTTATCAGAAGGAAGAAGAAAGGATAAGGGTGTTGCTCTTAAGGAAAATGAAGGTGTATCAAAAGTCATCACTGAGATTGACTCTGATGATGATGAAGACGATGACGATGACTTTGCTATGCTGGTAAAGAGACTAAGAAGGTTCATGCGACAAGGCAGAACCGGCAAGCCAAAGAAAGTCAGCAACTACGTCAGCCAGGAACAAATGAATGATTTATGCTACAACTACAAGAAACCTGGTCATTTCATTGCCAACTGTAACATGCCTATCAAAGAAGAACTAAAGAAGAAATCTCATGCAAAGAAAGAATACAAAGGAACCAAGAGGCCTCAGAAAAGAGACAAAGGCCTGGTTGCTGGAGGATCGTGGAGTGATTCAGATAATGATTCAAATGCAGACTCCGGAGATGAGGAAGAACCACATATGACCAATCTGTGCTTAATGGCCAAACATGCAAAGGACAAACAAAGCCTAAACATACATGATGTAAGTCTCGATGAGGTATTTGATTTTAATTCTCCTGATGTAGATATAAGTGACTTAAGAACTGCTTTGCATGGCATAACCACTGATCTACATCAATACATGAAGTGGTTCAGAGTCTTGTCTAAAGATCATTCACTTCTTCAAGAGGAAAAGAAGAAAGTTCAAGAAGAGCTTGAAACAGCACTTCTAATTACCAATCTTCTGTCCAAGCTTGAGGCTGAGAATGAAACTTTAAAACAGACAAACACATTCAGTGCACAAAGAGAGTCTAAGACAACCTCAAAAATTGAGGATCTAGAGAAGACTATCTCTGCATGGAACAAATCCTCATCATCCATGGACTGCCTGCTCTCTAGTCAGAGAAGCACATACGACAGAACATGTCTAGGCTTTGAGGAATTCATCTCAGAGCCTTGTGTGGAAAAGATAATGGAAACTAGCACTAGTAGTTCCTCAAGCTTTGGTAGAGGCATTGTCTTTGTAAAATCCTCACAGTTGGAAGAGTCAGTTCAACCTTGTTCTACTATTTCTAGTTATACTCAGAGAAGTAAAGGATCTCACACTGGTCTGGGTTTCAACAAGGAGAAGAGTAACCCAACCTCTACTTACCAACCTCGAAGAATCGTAGAGTCAAGAAAAACAAACTCTACGAATCAACTAGGAAGGTACAGTAGAGGTAAGGCACACTCATCACTATTTATGAAACCTAAGGACACGTGGAAGAAAGAGAATCAGTTTAACAGAAGGTTAACTAAGGAACAGCACAAGTCCAAGTGGAAGATGAATCATCACACACACACAGGCATGCATCATAATAGATGTTTCATATGCAATAAATATGGTCATAGGGCTACAAAGTGTTATTATAACTCCATGCATGTGAGACCCAAGATTAGACAAGTTTGGGTTCCCAAAGACACTAACAATGAAGGACCCATGCAAATTTGGGTACCAAAATGAAGGTTAAAATGTTTTGACAGGAAAAGAGCTCCACGACCTCAACATGGTATCTGGACAGTGGATGCTCAAGGCATATGACAGGGAACAAAGCTCTACTATCTAACTATGTAGAAAAGGAGGGTCCTCAAGAATCTTTGGAGATAACGGCTCGGGGCAAGACAAGAGGATTTGGCTCACGGCAATGGTGCAAAAGATCTTTCAAAGAAAGTAGCTTATGTGGAAGGACTCCAACACAACCCTCTAAGTATCAGCCAACTCTACGACAAGGGTCACCAAGTAACATTTCTCAACAACTAATGTCTAGTCAGAGATTCGAAGACATCTGCCATAAAGCTGACCGGAACAAGAGAATGAAATGTCTACACAGTAGATCTTGGTCAACTAATCTCTGATGAGACAATATGTTTTCTGGAAAAAGCATCCGAGGAAATGAGATGGCTATGGCATAGAAGGCTGTCTCACTTAAACTTCAAAAGCATGTCTAAACTGGCATCAAAAGACCTCGTAGCTGGTCTACCCAAGTTCAACTTTGTGAAGGAAAGGCCATGCAATGCCTGCCAGCTTGGAAAGCAAACCAGAAGCTCATTCAAGAGAAAGACTGCCAACTCCATTGACAAACCCCTGCAGCTGCTCCATATGGATCTCTTTGGACCAATCCCAATAACTAGTCTTGGAGGAAAAAGATACTTTCTAGTCATAGTCGACGACTACACCAGATTCACATGGGTATTTTTCTTAACCTCAAAGGATGAGACAAGCTCCGAATTAATCAAGATGTTCAGACTAGTGATGAACAAGAAAGGAGAGAAAATCAAGGCCATAAGGAGTGATCATGGAAGAGAATTCAATTTCTCAAAAATAGACAAGTTCTGCTTAGACAATGGCATCAGTCATAGCTTCTCAGCTCCATGAATTCCTCGACAAAATGGAGTTACTGAAAGAAAGAAGAACCTCGATAGAGGTGGAAGGACTACTAGCTAAGAAGCAAGCTGACTAAATCAATAATTCGCGTAAGTAACAACACTACATGCTACACACAGAACAGATCATTAATTCACTCTACGATCAAGAAGACACCCTATGAACTGTGGAAAGGAAGGAAGCCGAGTGTCAGCTATTTCCATGTCTTTGGTTGTCCATGCTATATTCTCAACAATGGAAAGCATTATCTAACAAAATTCTAGCCCAAGTCAGACGAAGGGATTTTTCTTCGTTATGCCACAGACAACAAAGCTTACAGGGTTTTCAACAAGAAGACACTAAATGTCGAAATCTCAATACAAATCATCTTTGATGAAACTAACTTAGACAAAGCAGTGCCTCAAGACACTACGACCGATAGTGCAGATACTACGAATGAAATCGTCGAGCTCAACACTACGATCGTAGTGCCAGATAGTGAAATCGTAGAGCATGATAATGAAATCGTAGAGAGGTCCATCCAAGACAGCGAGCCTCCAATCCAAGAAGAAGAGATAGACCTTGAAGACCTAAGACAGGAAGGCATCAGGACAGATGTCCCAACCGGGAACAGATGGGCAAGAGATCACACTCAAGATCTAATCATTGGAGATCCAAGTGCAAGAGTCAAAACAAGAGCTGCTACTTAGAATGAATGCTTTTATCTAAGCTTCCTGTCACAAATAGAGCCAAAGAAGATAGAGGATGCTATAGAAGACTCCAGTTGGATAGAAGCCATGCAGGAAGAACTCAACCAATTTAAATGAAGCAAAGTTTTGAGATTGGTACCAAGACCAAAGAGTCATCCTGTCATAGGAACCAAGTGGGTCTTCAGGAACAAAATGGATGAAGAAAGGGTCATTACCAGAAACAAGGCAAGATTAGTGGCAAAGGGCTACTCTCAAGAAGAAGGTATTGACTATGATGAGACATTTGCACCTGTTTCCAGACTAGAAGCCATTAGAATCATTCTTGCCTTTGCAGCCCACATGAAGTTCAAAGTCTTTCAGATAGATGTCAAGAGTGCATTCCTAAATGGATAGCTTCAAGAAGAAGTCTACGTAGAACAACCTCCAGGTTTCATCAATCCATCTCTTTCCAATTATGTCTATAGATTAGATAAAGCCTTATATGGTTTTAAACAAGCACCTAGAGCATGGTATGAAACACTGACTAACTTCTTAATAGAAAATGGGTTCACTAGAGGTAGAGTAGATACAACACTATTTCTTAGAAAGCATAAAGACAAAGTCTTACTAGTTCAAATATATGTTGATGATATCATTTTTGGTTCTACTGACGAAAAGTTATGTAAGAGACTCTTTAAGCTAATGCAGAGCAAGTTTGAAATGAGCATGATGGGTGAGCTGAATTTCTTCCTTGGACTGCAAGTGAAGCAGACTGATGAAGGAATATACATCAACCAAGCTAAATACATCAAAGACTTACTAAAGAAGTATGGCATGGAATCAACCTCTCTTATGAAAACACCAATTTCTCCTACAACCAAGCTTGACAAGGATGAGAATGGTAAATGTATTGATATAACTCAATACAGAGGTATGATAGGTTCTCTTTTATACCTAACTGCCAGTAGACCAGATATAATGTTTGCAACATGCATATGTGCTAGATTTCAGGCTAACCCTAAAGAGTCACATTTGTCTGCTGTAAAGAGGATCTTCAGGTATCTCAAGGGTACACCCTACTTGGGGTTGTGGTATCCCAAGGAATCCTCATTTGAACTAATAGGATACACAGATGTTGATTTTGCAGGATGCAAAATAGATAGAAAAAGTACCAGTGGCACCTGTCAACTTCTTGGAAACAGACTTGTGTCCTGGTTTAGCAAAACGCAAAACTCAAAGGTTACTTCAATCGCAGGGAAAATGAATATATTCTTTCTTTGGGCATTCTCAGGTTTAGATCCTATGGATGAGAAATCAGCTAGCTAACTATGGGTTTGATTTCAAATCTATTCCCATACACTGTGATAACACAAGTGCCATAGCAATAACTCATAATCCTATCATGCATTATAGGACCAAGCATATAGAAATAAGGTATCACTTCATTAGGGATCATGTGCAAAATGGAACTATATCTTTACAACATATCCCTACTGAAAATCAACTTGCTGATGTTTTTACAAAACCACTAGATGAATCCAGATTTAATAAGTTAATAAGTGAGCTAGGAATGCTAAATCTACAACTATGAAATATATGCTCTAGATTGTGCTAACCATGATAGATACAAAGGCTGAACTCAGAATTGTAGACATGATTAAGGAAAGTTCACGATCGTAGAGCTGAACAGACAACTACCTCAACGATCGTAGCAAGGACTTAACCATCTTAGTGCAGACTCAATGATGACAAAAGCTTATCCTGTGATGACAAGCTTCATAACAAGACAATCTCTCTAAGAGGTGGCTCAGGAACAAACCTAACCCTTGAATCTCTCCAAGAGGTTGGCCCTTCCCGAGCTTCCTTAAAGGAATGCTTTATCAAAAACTCATCACAAGGATTCGGACAGACTCGACGATCGTAGGACAGACTCGACGATCGTTGGACAGACTCAACGAATGCTGATCAGACTTAACGACTTCCAGACAGACTCGACGATCGCAGGACAGACTCAACGAACATAATAATACCTCAACGATCATAGTCATCCCAAAGTCACCTCAGCTCTGAAGACACAAAGGACAAATCAGTACATTTCTACTCAGTCAAAATCGTAGAGCCAAGCAAAAGGCGACACCTGTCCCACTAAGTCAAAAAGAGAGAGGGAAGTTACAAGTACAAATTGAAACCGTGTTTTTGAAATCTGAAGTTCAAAAGATTATCTCTCCCATTCTCTCTCTCTCCCAAAGCAAAACCCTAAATCAGTGGAAAGCTCAGTCGTATCTCACTTCTCAACTACAGAATCAATGGCTGCTTCAAATGTAATTTCAGGCTACAGACTCTGCTTCGACGAGTTCAAGAATGCTCCACCAAAATTTCACAAGACGCTGGCCTAACTTAAGAAGGCGGGTCTTGAAGAGGCGTTGAGCACTGATACACTCATCTACCCAAGCTAGTGAAGGAGTTCTATAAGAATGGTGTGTTCGAACACAACACTATCACTACTCGAGTAAAGGGAGTAGAAATGAGACTAAGGGAAGGGGACTTCAATCTGGCCCTAGGTTTCAAGAATGAAGGGCACCCATATCTAGACAGCAGAAGCTTCCAAGAAGGATTGAAGAAAATGCACCACAAGAAGAATCCCTCTGTGAAAGACTATAAAAAGAAGAAGTTCCCTTCAAGGTACGAATTTTTGGCTGACATTATTGGGAAATGCATCTGCTTCAAAAGCTCAGGTCATGACTCGGTAAATGAGACTCAGCTTAAGCTCATGACGGCCATGATTTATGGTACACAACTCAACTATGGGGCTGTATTGCTCGAGTGGATCGGCAAGTGGATCGTCAACTCGAAGAAATCAAAGAGCACTCTGAAGATGCTGTATGGGAGATTCATAAGCATCATTCTGCAATCTGCACTGGGTGATAAAATTGGGGATGATGAAGGAGAAGCCATTAATCCAAATCGAAGAATGACCCAACAGTTGTTTAAGAACTGGAAGAGAAACCCTGCTGAGTATGTAAGAATGATGACTGAGTCCAGTGGAAGAACTGGGGATCTAAAGAACGCATGCATTCTAGGAAACATGTCTGTTGTCAGGGAAGTTGAAGAAGAAGGAGAAGTAGACAAGGGAGAACCCTCTGCTCTTGCCAGAATAAACAAGGGCAAGAGAAAGCTAAGGGCAAAACAAATCGAAGAGCCTCAAGGATCTACAACTGACATTCCTGTAGAGTCCTCTGATATAGAGACTCTAAGGAGGCTAAGAAAGAAGCAACGGCAAGAAGAAGCTGAAGAGGATCAAGCCACTATATCACAGATCCTAAAGAAGAACAAAACTGGTCAGAAGTCCAAAAGACCAACAGTTTCTTCAATCGTAGAGTCTTTGCTGTTCTCTGAAACCAGGCCATGTGTGGCAGAAATGGAAGAAGCTACTTCAAGAAGAGTGACTGTTTAACATGACAAAGCTAAGACTCAAGAGAGTCCATAAGTTGTGGCTAAACCCAGCAAATCAAAAAGAAAGCTGATCAAGAAGTATATTCTTGAAAATGAAAAGGTGCTGAAAAAGGAAGCCAAGAATATGACTGCAAAAGAAGAACTGTCCCAAGTAAATAAAGAGGTCAGTGCTCCAGCAGAGGGGGAGATCCCTGAAATTCTCATGATAGAGAATACACCAGCTGAGGGGGAGTTTCTGATCTCTCAAGAAGATGTTCCAGCTAAGGGGGACTTACTGAATCTACAAGGAGATAATCTTGCTGAGGGGGAGCCTCATGATAACCACTCGGCAGAAGAGGAGATTCCTGCCCAAAATCAAGATGTCCCTACCAGACATGTAGAGGTACCAGTAAAAGGTCATCAAGAGCCCATTAAGATAATGGAATCCTCAAATGAAGAAAGTGAAGAGGAAGAAGATGATGATGATCTTCAAATAACTGGTGTAGGGAAAGATGGATTCAGGAGTTATCTGTACACTCAACTGTTTTCCTATCTACCCATGATGGCATACCATTAAGCTCAAATCTTGAACTCATTGGATCACATGTTCTGGAGCTTTAAGGAATATCCAGCCATCTCAGTTCTGGCTCATGGATTTCCAGTGAAAGTCATCTTTGCCAAGAAGCTGCTTACCAACCATTCCTCATCAAAAGACAAATCTGAGGTATTGTCTATTCCTATCAAATTCAGAGCTAATCACTTACCATCATCTTCATTTAGCTATTTTTATGAATTCCCTCAATGGTTGGAAGTGACTCTCAATCCGAAGAATCGGGTTTCAGTTTGTAATCTCAAAATTTCAGAATCGAAGAACCAAAAGAAGTCAACCTTACCCTGCTTCCACAAATCACCAACTCTACGAGCCAAATCGTGGAATCCATCATTGAAATTATAGAGTCTCCTATATCAGACATCCAAACCCAAGCCCCTCCAGCTGATATACCATCCTCCTCATCACATGACTACTTCAGTCTTGATCTCGCTCTTTACAATTTGAAAGATCAATCTCAACCGAGAACCCCTCCAATGAACAATCCTCAAGCAAGTGATACTCTCCCAAGCTTGCCTACCAAGGATGACTTGAAAGACACCTTTGAGAAAATGGTCGAGTCTATAGAAGCAAGCTTGGAAACTCACTCTGATCTCATCAATATCCGGCTGAATCAAATGATCACAGCTACAAATAATTTCCCTGGCACTGTGAATACTGCGCTTACAAAGAGGCTAAGAGAAATTATCAAATAGATTCTGAAGAGTATGTCAAACAGAAATGAGATCCACTTCCAGAGAGCTACCCAGCAAAGAGAGGCTGTACTCGAAATGCAGAAACACCAAGACCTTCAACATAAAATTATGTTGGACAACATGCTCAACTTGAAAGCCTCTGTATACGACTTCCAGAAATCTTATGCAAATTAGGAGAAACATAACGATATGATTCTGTCAGTTCTCCAAAATAAAGAAGCAAGATCTGAAAAACAGATCAAGGAAAATAGAGAGGACAACGCTCAAACCCAAAGCCAACTGAACAAGCTTGTCCAAGGAGTTAATCGACTATCTGTAGATATTTGAACCCTTTGATGCTGACATAAAGGGGGAGAAGAATAAAGGGAAAGGAGATCAAGGAGGTCAAGGAGGTCATGGAACTCAAAAAAGGGGAAGAGGACAATATCAAGCTCAAGCATCACGAAGCCCTCCTGCAAGACAATTCCACAGTCAGACTCAATGATCTGATCAACAGACAATTGTAATGGCTATACCATTAAGCCGTTAGGAGTCAACTCTCAGCTCACAAGATGTGTTTACTGTACGCATAAGAGTGCCAATTGGAGATCCTGCATTCATGTACAGACATGAGGAGAATCCAATACTAAGTGTGAGCGAGCTGGAAGAGTTAGCCAGAAACGAGGAAGCTCAAAGAAAAAGAAGGGCTGAGGAGTACACCAACCCACCTCCACTAAAAAGGTCAAGGAAATAGAGATAAGTTAAAACTTAAATTTCCTATTGATGTAATACTGAATTGTAATATCTTCTGATCATCAATAAATTCATGCTTATTCTCTAGAAATTTCAGCTGCTCACTGAAATACTATGTCATGTTTAAGTTTCCTGCAAATGCATCTAGTCACTAATAATCATGATAAAAAATCTCCTTGGTTATGTCAACATCAAATAGGGGGAGATTGTTGGGAGAATGCATATTATGATTTGTTATTTTAATTTATATGTTCATGATTATTTGTAAGGTCCTTAAATGAATATATGTACAAGGACTTAGTGATAGATCAAATTTGTTAGGTTGATCTAAGCTTTCAACGTGTACCATTCTGATAAAGAATGTATAGATAGAAAGATCAAAACTGTTAGGTTGATCTAAAGATGTAATAGATTAGTCTTGAAGAAATCGTAGTGCATCAATCTGATCAACATTACAGGAGTCAAGGTAAAAATTGTAGAGCCTGAAGATCGTAGTGTGCCTGCCTTGAAAGGGACTCTTCGGATATCGTAGAGTGGTCCCAACGTTTGCCAAGCCAACTCCACGATCGTAGTATGCTGAAGGAAACATGAAGTTTACAAGTCAACGATCGTAGTGTGCTCTCGGGAACATAGAGTCAACAACACGAGCAAGAGAAGATCGTAGTGTGCAAAGGTTTAAGAGAAATTGTAGTGCTCTCGACTGATAGCATCGTAGTGTGCAAAGATGTCAAAAACGCTACGATTTAAATCGTAGAATACCACGATCCAAATTGTAGAGTATCATCTGTCTCATATCAGAAAATGTCGAGCCTCATGATTTGTGTTTTCAACAAATGAGGAATGGATAGCAGATGCTGCAGTGCTCATCAGTCCCAGAATATATGAAATATCCTTAGTATGCAACAAAGAAGCGTATTGAAGAAGCTATGGATAGTACCATGGGTAAGAGGGACAAAACACCTTTTCAAGTGGTAGGTGAGAAAGCAGCCTGCAGTGTTAGTGGGCCAGAATGCAGAATTCAGAAGATGTGCAGGAATGTCTCCATCAGAGTACAAAAAGTTCAGAAGCATTTAATGCCACAACGGATGGATCCAACGGATAGTTTTCAACATCACATATATACAGATCAGACAGATGAGAGAGATAGAAGCAAGCATTAAACAGACATTGTGAACATATCTTTGAAGCTCAACTCTACAATTTGAGATATTGCAAAACTTGCTCAGCTACTCAGTTCTTAACGAACCAGTGCTTACACAGCAACTGAGTAGCAACCATCAAGAACTCAACAACTATCAATCAACCGAAGAAGAGTACCAAGTCTGCTTTGGACTTGAAGAGTTCAGAGAATCAGAAGAAAGCCAAGTCTGCTGGACTTGAATAGTTCAAGAGTGAACTAGAGAAGTTCTTAGACTGCTGGTCTAGAAGGAATCTATGTGATTCAGAAGATTGTAAAAGACATCCTTAGTGGATATCCTACTTGTTGAGTAGAAGAGTGGACTAGGAGCTTTGAGTTCTCAGAATCACTTAAAAACAACTGTGTCATTTACATTCATGCTATATTTGCTATATCTGCCATAACTGCCTTACTCGCTCATAACTCCATTGCTTGGTAATGAAGATTAAAAAAAATACTAATTCCGCTAAGTTTTAATCATTATCTAAGAACAAGTTTAAAAAGGAATGATTTTCAAATATCTATTCAACCCCCCCTTCTAGATAACTTGTGCCTACTAGGAACAAACAGTTTGAATCTTTTCCGTAGTCACATATACCAACTCCGATCCTAACAACGTTGCTTCACCCACCTCATCCTAGCATACTGGAGAATGACACTTTCTTCCATACAACGCCTCGAATGGACCCATGCCAATGCTTGCTTGATAACTGTTGTTCTAGGAAAACTCCACCAACGGTAAGAACTTGTCCCAACTTCCCTTGAAGTCAAGGACACAGAGTCTTAATAAATCTTCTAGAGTTTGAATAGTCCTCTCTGATTGTCCGTCTATTTGAGGATGATATGCCGAACTAAATCGTAAATTCGTGCCCATAGCTTTTTGCAAACTAACCCAAAATCGTGAAGTGATTCTTAGGTCTCGATCAGAAACTATGGATACTGGCATACCATGCTATCTTACAACCTCGTTTATGTATATACGAGCAAGACGTTCAAGGGTATAAGTTTCTCATATCGGTAAAAAATGAGCAGACTTGATCAATCTATCAACAATGACCCAAATCACATCAATGCCTTGAGAAACTTTGGGAAGACCAGTAACGAAATCCATGGTAATGTGTTCCCACTTCTATTCTGGAATTTCAAGTGGTTGCAATGGACCTTTTAGTACTTGATGCTCCGCCTTGACTCGTTGACAAGTTAGACACCTTGAGATAAACAACGCTATCTCTCTCTTCATATTGCTCCACTAAAATGTATGACGAAGATCACGATACATTTTGGTACTCCCAGGATGGATTGCAAACGGTGTGTTGTGCGCCTCCATCATGATTTTATACTTTAACTCAGGATCGTTAGGAACACAATGTCTAGAGTTGACACGAAGTATTCCTTCATCATCGATTCTTTCTTCCGGCATCGCACCTTCTTGCACTTTCTTCCTCATACGCATCGCCCGGGATCAGAATTTGAACTTGAGCAGCTTTAATTTTATCAATTAAAGTCGGTTCTACTCGTATATTCGCCATCATCACGTAGGTCCCTGGAGTCTTTATCTCTATCTCCATCCTTTACAAGTCATACAAAATGGGCCTTTGCGTTGACAATATTGCACTCGTACCCGCATATGATCTTCTACTCAATGTGTCAGCTACCACGTTAGCTTTTCCAGGATGGTATTGGATGGTATGATCATAATCTTTCAACAGTTCAAGCCAACGTCGTTGTCGCATGTTGAGTTCCTTTTGAGTGAAGAAATATTTGAGGCTTTTATGATCCGTAAAGATCTCCACTTTCTCCCCATACAAGTAATGCCTCCAAATCTTTAGTGCAAAGACAACAGCTGCCAACTCTAGATCATGAGTAGGATAATTCCTCTCATATTCTTTGAGTTATCATGAGGCATAGGCTATGACTTTCCCATGTTGCATGAGAACACATCTTAACCCTTTGCCCGAAGCATTACTTTAGATGACAAATCCCTCCGAACCAGATGGTATTGTCAGAACAGGTGCTGAAATGAGTCTCCTCTTGAGTTCTTGAAAACTCTTCTCACATTCCTCACTCCAACCGAACTTTGTATCTTTCCGAGTCAGCTGAGTTAGTGGAGTAGCGATTCAAGAAAACCCTTCTACGAATCTCCGATAATAACCAGCTAAGCCGAGAAAGCTACGTACTTCGGTCACTTATTTAGGTTGCTCCCAGCTTTGAATAACTTCAATCTTTGCTGGGTTAACAGATATTCCATAACTTGATACCACGTGCCCAAGGAATGCTACTTTCTCAAGCCAGAACTCGCATTTCTTCAACTTGGCATAAAGCTTATATTCACGAAGCTTTTGGAGTATCAGCCTTAAGTGTTGCTCATGATCTTCACGGATTTTGGAATAAATAAGAATGTCATCAATAAAGACGACCACAAAGTGATCAAAATATTCCTTGAATACTCGGTTCATCATATCCATGAAGGCAGCAGGAGCATTAGTCAATCCAAAGGACATGACTAGGAATTCATAATGCCCATACCGAGTTTTGAAAGCCGTCTTTGGAATGTCATCGGTTCTAATCTTCAATAGGTGATATCTAGAACGAAAATCAATCTTTGAAAAGAATTTGGCTCTTGCAACTGGTCAAACAGGTCATTAATACGTGGCAATGGATACCTATTTTTGATGGTGACATGATTCAACTCTCGATAATCAATACAAAGTCGCATACTCCCATCTTTCTTCTTCACGAATAGAACAGGAGCACCCCAAGGAGACGTACTTGGACGAATGAAACCAATATCTAACAATTCTTGCAACTAGGTCTTTAACTCCTGAAGTTCAATAGGAGCCATTCAATATGGGGCTTTGGAAATGGGTTTTGTACCGGGTTCAAGGTCGATACAAAATTCAATTTCACGCTTTGGGGGTAGGCCAGGAAGTTCATTAGGAAATATGTCAGGAAATTCTTTAACAATAGAAATATTATTCAAAACTGACATATTTTTGTTTAGATCCGTGACATGAGCTAAGAAAGCTTGACATCCATTTTTCAATAAATGAATAGCTTTATGGCTTGAGATGACAGTGATTGATTTTAATAGTTTGGTTGCTTGAATTCGCATAATTGGTTGATTAGGAATGTGAAAGCTAACAACCTTACAAAAATAATCAATTTTTGCATGATGAGTAGTTAACTAATCAATCCCTAGAATTACATCAAATGCAAGTATTTTCAATGAAATAAGATCGACAGGTAATGTGTGGGTACCAACTTGATCCAAACAAGACTTATAAACCGTGGATGTAATGAAGGTTTCTCCCAACGAAGTTTCAACAGATAAGTTAAAGTCTAATTTCTTCGGAGTCAAGTTTAAACGTTGAGCACAAGAAGGAGAAATAAAAGAATGGGTAGAACCGGTATCAAATAAGGTATAGACTTCGCTAGAGTTTATGATAAGCTTACCCGTGATGACCTCATTCGAGTTCCTTGCTTTCTGGGAGGTCACAACAAACGCTCTCCCTTGCACTACCGGCTTTGACTTTTCTGGGACGGCTTTTGGTGCCTCCATCCTGGCTGAACTTGTCTTCGGTGAACGACAAAATCGGGCTAAGTGACCTTTTCTTCCACAATTATAACAAGCTTTGGACGACATCGCGCAATTTGGACTGATGTGTCCCTCCCCTCCGCATTTGAAGCATATGATAGGTGGTCGATCTCCTTCCTTAACAACGGGTGCTGGTGCTGACGTCCCTCCATCATTGTTGAATCTCCTTTTCTTGAAATGTTCATTTTTACTGTCTTGGCCATGATTACCACCGAAGTGGTTACCATTTCTGGCATGTTGATTCCCTCCACGTTTGTTGTCACCGTTTCGATGACTGATACCACCGGTATTTTCATGTCCGCTTTCTTTCTCTTGGTCGTCAAGGTTGACTGCTATATCGCGCCTCCAATAATCGAGCCCTATTTATAACATATGAGTGCAAACACAGTTTATGAGAAATAAGATATTGACGTATCTCCGGTTTCAAACCTCTTAAAAACATTCGCGTCATTCGCTCCTCATTATCGACCAAATGGGATGTAAATCAGGATAACTCCGCAAATTTTGCCTCGTATTGTGACATAGTCATATTGTTTTGTTCCAATTTGATAAACTCCACTTTTTTCGTGTGACGAATACTCTCGGGAAAGTACTTGTCATTGAATAGCTCTTGGAACTTCTTCCAATACATCTTGAGTGCGTCAGGCTAGGTACATTTTACAAATTCCCACCAGTAATCGGCCTCTTCACGCAACATGAAGGTGGCGAAGGGAACCTTTTGCTCCTCGGAGCATCCCAAGACATCAAATATCTTGGTGATCTGCTTTATCCATGCTTCCGCCTTAAGTGGTTTTGGCTCTCCAATAAACTCCGGTGGTCCCAGCTCCTTGAACTATTTAGCGGTGACCGTCCTAGAGTTTCTACCTACATTTCGGGCACGAGCCGCTCTCGCCTGATGTTGCATAAATTGCATAAAGCCTCTGAACAATCCATCATTCATCATTTGGTCCGTGTTGTTGTTTGCATGAGGATTGTCGCCTTCCTAATGCACATTATCCTGATTATTGATATGTGGAGACTCAACGGTCTCTTGTGCTCCATTGCTATTCTCAACATTCTTGAATGTCATTTTCAGATACTGCCACAAAATAAGGGTTAGTTGACATGTAACATATTATCTCTAAACTCTGACCAACTAATTTAAATATAAAATAAATTTAAGTAGGTCATACTAGCGAATGAATTTTCCTTCTCTCCCCTCCTAGTTCTAGTCTCACATCTTAGCCAGGGATCATATCCCTAAGCTTTGATACCAACTGTGACGCCCCCAAAATTAGGTATACATCACCCATCTTGAGTCGCCAGATACATGATACAGAATTCAAATACAACTGTCGTGTACAATACGACAAAACATAAACTGTGAGTTTGAATACAAATATTGTCTACTAGATAGTATACAAACTCAAAAGGAGTCCTCATTACAATTATTATCACACTATTTCACAGAATAGTGAGGACTACTAATGCACCATCTAGGACCATCACTCCGCTCCCCTAATCGTTCCAAATATATTCTCATTTCTCAAGAGAACGGTGAAAGAAAGGGTGAGCTCAACTAGCTCAAGAAGAAATATTATGACTAAGATAATGCGTAATAAATTATCGTTAGTTTTAAAAATGATGTTAAACCGATACAATATAACAAACATCAAGTTTAACTACAATGAACAAGCAATCCATTAAAAGAGTCAAGTAGAGAATAAAATTTACTATCTTTTTGATTTAAAAGGTTTTTCATCACTTTTATCATTGGGACTCAAATTTTAATAAATAATCCACATCATCGAATCACCCCTGCACTACGACCAAGGATATTCTTTAGTATCACGACCACAATTATCCATGCACTACGGGCCAAGAATATTTGTGTATTCATTAATGGTCATGATCATGCCAACAACTGTTCATCAATGCACTATGAGCCAATGAGGGCTTTTACCACATCATTTGTAACATTACGGTCATGATTACACCGAATAATCCCTGGTCATAATCATACCAAGTCCATTTATGCACTACAGGCCACAGATGACTTTCAAAATATAAATTTGAGGATGATGACAATGATATAAGAATTCAATAAAACAAGTTCAAGAATTAATTTGTCCAAGAACCAATAACGTCCAAATTGCCAACATGATACTGCTTTGTAGAGTAAAATTCAAGAATGCTCAGAAGAATATTTCCATGAAAAGATACTGGATGAAGCGCAATTATCAATGATATTCCACTAATTTCATGGAGTATAGAAGTCAAAACTTTAACCAACTGAGTATAATAAAGAATGGAATAACAAAAGAAATTACCATGCATGCGGTACTTCGCATAGACAGGTTATTCCAACAGACTACTAAATAACGGAACCAGGTCAGGCGAAATATATATAACATGTGTAGACAATATCAAGGCCCGGGACTTCAATTGATTTCATCAGCCAAGTTTTTCAATCTTGCATATATTTAATAATGCAATAATGCACCATTATGTAATCTAGCCAAATTCCCCCCCCCCCCCCACTTTGTCAAGAAAGCTATACATATATATATATAATAATTGTACTCCTCCACGTGAATAACAATTTTCCAAACCCATCCACTTGACAACTTGACAACTTATATATATATATATATATAATATATATAAATACATACTTCATATATATATATATATATATATATATATATATATATATATATATATAACTCTTATATATATAAGTAATAAAATAAAACTAAGATAACTTCTCACGTAAGTTTTAATAATCAATACCAGGTGTGCTATTACGCAACCACGCCAGACATCGCATTACTTTACTACCGAGTAGCTCAACAGTATTAACGGTAAAACTTCCGCCGTTATTTTTAATAAAATATTTTTGTCGTTTTCTCAATCCAACAATAATTCTATTGTGGGATCCACCAATAATTATGCCGTCGTACGAATATTCCCTGTTAAAATGAATATTCCCCGACAATTCGAGTATTATATAACAACTTGCGTACTTTGCAAAATTTATAAATATTACCCACAACTATAACATTATATCAATTTCACTCCATAATATTCAAAAATAATATTTATAGAAAATTCATCTTTATTCAAAAAGTTGGGGTTTTACAACCGGAGTTTATTGGAGAGCCAAAACCACTTAAGGCGGAGACGTGGATAAAGCAGATCACCAAGATATTTGATGTCTTGGGATGCTCCGAGGAGCAAAAGGTTCCCTTTGCCACATTTATGTTGCGAGGAGAGGCGGATTACTGGTGGGAATTGGTAAAGCGTACTCAACCTGCCGCACTGAAGATGTCTTGGGAGAAGTTCCAAGAACTATTCAACGACAAGTACTTTCCCGAAAGTATTCATCACATGAAAGAGGTAAAGTTCATCAAGTTAGAGCAGAACAATATGACCGTGTTGTAGTACGAAGCTAAGTTTGTCGAGTTGTCCCGATTTGCGTCACACTTGGCTGATAATGAGGAAAGAATGACGCGGATATTTCTAAGAGGTTTAAAACCGAGATACGTCAATATCTAATTTCTTATAAACTGTGTTTGTATTCAGATGTTGTAAATAGGGCTCAGTTATTGGAGCGCGATAACTAGTCAACTCAACCAAGAGAAAGCAGCCGACAAAATGATAATACCAGTGGTAGCAGTCATCGAAGTGGTGACAACAAATGTGGAGGGAATCAACATGCCAGAAATGGTAACCACTTCGGTGGTAATCTGGCCAAGACAATAAGAATGGATATTTCAAGAAGAGGAGATTCAACAATGATGGAAAGACGTCAGCATCAGCACCCGTGGTTAAGGAAGGAGAACGACCACCTATCATATACTTCAAATACTGAGGGGAGGGACATATCAGTCCAAATGGCATGATGCCATCCAAAGCGTGTTATAATTGTGGAAGAGAAGGTCACCTAGCCCGATTTTGTCTTGCACCGAAGATAAGTCCAGTTGGAACGGTGACAAAAAATACCGTCCCAGACAAGTCAAAACCAGTAGTTCAACGGAGAGCTTTTGTTGTGACCTCCAAGAAAGCAAGGAACCCAAATGAGGTCCTCACGAGTTAGCTTATCATAAACTCTAGCGAAGTCTATACCTTATTTGATACCGGTTCTACCCATTCTTTTATTTCTCCTACTTGCGCTCAACAATTAAATTTGACTCCAGAGAAATTAGACTTTTACTTATCTGTGGAAACTCCGTTAGGAGAAACCTTCATTACATCCACTGTTTATAAGTCTTGTTTGGTTCAAATTGGTACCCTCACATTACATGTCGATCTTATTTCATTAAAAATACTTGCATTTGATGTGATTCTAGGGATTGATTGGTTAACTACTCGTCATGCAAAAATTGATTATTTTTATAAGGTTGTTAGCTTTCATATTCCTAACCAACCTATTATGCGAATTAAAGTAACCACACCATTAAAATCAATCACTGTCATCTCAAGTCATAAAGCTATTCGTTTATTGAAAAACGGATATCAAGCTTTCTTAGCTCATGTCACAGATTTAAACAAAAATACGTCAGATTTGAATGATATTTCTATTGTTAATAAATTTTCTGATGTATTCCCTGAAGAACTTCCTAGCCTACCCCCAGAGCGTGAAATTAAATTTTTTATCGACCTGGAACCCGGTACAAAACCCATTTCTAAAGCCCCATATCGAATGGCTCCTATTAAACTTCAGGAGTTAAAGGCCCAATTGCAGGAATTGTTAGACATTGGTTTCATTCGTCCTAGTACGTCTCCTTGGGGTGCTCCTGTTCTATTCGTGAAGAAGAAAGATGGGAGTATGCGACTTTGTATTGACTACCGGGAATTGAACCATGTCACCATAAAGAATAGGTATCCATTGCCACGTATTGATGACCTGTTTGACCAGTTGCAAGGAGCACAATTCTTTTCAAAGATCAATCTTCATTCTGGATATCATCAGTTGAAGGTTAAAACTGAGGATATTCCAAAGACTGCCTTAAGAACTCGGTACGGGAATTATGAATTCTTAGTCATGTGTTTTGGATTGACTAATGCTCCTGTTACCTTCATGGATATGATGAACCGAGTATTCAAGGATCATTTGGATCACTTTGTGGTCATCTTTATTGATGACATCCTCATATATTCCAAAAGCCGTGAAGATCATGAGCAACACTTGAGGCTGATACTCCAAAAGCTTCGTGAAAACAAGATTTATACCAAGTTAAAGAAATGTGAGTTCTGGCTTGAGGAAGTAGCATTCCTTGGGCACGTAGTATCAAGTCATGGAATTTATGTTGACCCGGAAAAGATTGAAGCTATTCAAAGCTGGGAGCAACCTAAATCAGTGACCGAAGTACGTAGCTTTCTCGGATTAGCTGGTTATGATCGGAGATTCATGGAAGGGTTTTATCGAATCGCTACTCCATTAACTAAGCTGACTCGGAAAGATATAAAATTTGGTTGGTGCGTGCAATGTGAGAAGAGTTTTCAAGAACTCAAGAGGAGACTCATTTCAGCAGCTGTTCTGACAATACCATCTGGCTCGGATGGATTTGTCATCTACAGTGATGCATAGGGCAAAGGGTTAGGATGTGTTCTCATGCAACATAGGAAAGTGATAGCCTATGCCTCTCGGAAACTCAAAGAATATGAGAGGAATTATCCTACTCATAATCTAGAGTTGGTAGTTATTGTCTTCGCACTTCAAATTTGGAGGCATTACTTGTATGGGGAGAAAGTGGAGATCTTTACGGATCATAAAAGCCTCAAATATTTCTTCACCCAAAAGGAACTCAACATGCGGCAACGACGTTGGCTTGAACTGTTGAAAGATTATGATCATACCATCCAATACCATGCTGGAAAAGCGAACGTGGTAGCTGACGCATTGAGTAGAAGATCATATGCGGGTACGAATGCGATATTGTCAACGCAAAGGCCCATTTTGTGTGACTTGCAAAGGATGGAGATAGAGTTAAAGACTCCGGGGACCCATGTGATGATGGCGAATATACGAGTATAACGAACTTTAATCGATAAAGTTAAAACTGTTCAAGCTACAGACCTGGAACTGATGCGTATGAGGAAGAAAGTGCAAGAAGGTGCTATGCTGGAAGCAAGAATCGACGAAGAAGGAATAATTCGAGTCAACTCCAGACTTTGTATTCCTAACGACCCTGATTTAAAGTATAAAATCATGATGGAGGCGCACAACACACTATTTGCAAT
Organism: Panax quinquefolius; assembly: GCA_020205615.1. Taxonomy (NCBI): domain Eukaryota; kingdom Viridiplantae; phylum Streptophyta; class Magnoliopsida; order Apiales; family Araliaceae; genus Panax; species Panax quinquefolius. The sequence goes on from CM035162.1 coordinate 22,265,808, forward strand.
CCATTCTGGGATTACCTAAATGTATCGTGATCTTCGTCATACATTTGGGTGGAGCAATATGAAGAGAGAGATAGCGTTGTTAATCTCAAGGTGTCTAACTTGTCAACAAGTGAAGGCGGAGCATCAAGTACCAAAAGGTCCATTGCAACCACTTGAAATTCCAGAATAGAAATGGGAGCACATTACCATGGATTTCGTTACCGGTCTTCCTAAGGTTTCTCAAGGTATAGATGTGATTTGGGTCATTGTTGATAGATTGACCAAGTCTGCTCATTTCTTACCGATACGAGAAACTTATACACTTGAACGTCTTTGCTCGTATGTACATAAACGAGATTGTAAGACTGCATGGTATGCCAGTATCCATAGTTTCTGATCGAGACCCAAGATTCACTTCATAATTTTGGGTTAGTTTGAAGAAAGCTATGGGCACAGATTTACGATTTAGCTCGGCATATCATCCTCAGATGGATGGGCAGTCGGATAGGACTATTCAAACTCTTAAAGATTTATTAAGACTCTGTGTCCTTGACTTCAAGGGAAGTTGGGATAGGTTCTTACCATTAGTGGAGTTTTCCTACAACAACAGTTATCAAGCAAGTATTGGCATGGCTCCATTTGAGGTGTTGTATGGAAGAAAGTGTCGTTCTCCAGTATGTTGGGATGAGGTGGGTGAAGCAACATTGTTGGGACCGGAGTTGGTACGTATGACTACGAAAAAGATTCAACGATCCAACAACGTATAAAAACCTCATAAGATCGATAAAAGAGTTATGCTGACCTTCATCGAAAGGACGTAGAATTCGATATTGGAGATCATGTGTTGTTACGTGTTGCTCCATGGAAAAGAGTTACGTGATTTGGAAAGAGAGGAAAGCTCAATCCTCGATTCATTGGCCCATTTTTAATCATCGATCGAGTAAGAACTTTGGCCTATAGACTCGCTTTACCGGCAAGTATGTCTCGTGTAATAACATTTTTCACATATCTATGTTTTGTAAATATGTGAAAGACCTGCACCACATTATTGAGTTAGAACCGGACGAAATAGCAGAAGATTTAACGTATGAAGAGGTTCCTGTTAAAATCTTGGATAAGAAGGAGCATGTTCTACGCTCCAAGGTTATACCTCAAGTCAAAGTTTTGTCGAGGAACCACGATGTTGAGGAAATGACCTGGGAGTTAGAATCTGAGATGAAATCAAGGTATCCTTACCTCTTCGACATACCAGGTATGTACCCTAATTTCGAGGGCGAAATTTCATAAGAAGGGGAGGTTGTAAGACCCCGACTTTTATGAATAAAGATGAATTTTCTATAAATATCATTTTTGAATATTATGGAATGAATTTTGATATAATGTTATAGTTGTGGGTAATATTTATAAATTTTGCAAAGTACGCAAGTTGTTATATAATATTCGATTGGTGGGGAATATTCATTTTAACAAGGAATATTAAAGACAATGGCACAATCATTGGTGGACCTACAACCAGTATTATTGTCGGATCGAGAAAATGACAAAAATACTTTTTATGAAAATAACGGCGAAAGTTTTATCGTTAACTGTTGAAACACCCCGGTGTTAAAAAAGTAAAGAATACGCGTGGTTGCATAGTAAGACACACAGTATTGATTATTGATGCTTACGTGAGAAGTCACTCGGTTTTGTTCAATTATTATTACAAAGAATTCTTCAGATAAGTATCTCACGTTATTTTATTCAATTATTGTCAATATTTTATAATCAATAATTGAAATGACAAATTTATTAATATTATTATTTGCAATATTAATGATGAATAGATGTTCTGTCAAGGAGAGGTTTGGTCACCTAATTGTGCGCCAATGGAGAGAAATCCTTATTAGAAAGCCCCCTCTTTCCTAGGAATGACCTGGTCGATTAATATTGTGAATTATAATAATGATGATAAATTTTGTTTTATTAGTATTATTTATGTAATAAAACAGAAAAGTTTTTTATATAAAACAAAATATTTTTAAAAATTTATCTGTTTTATTAAACTATAAATAGAATATATTATATTCTATTATGCATAGTGTTTTGCATAGTAAAATCTTTTTATATAAAAAAGAATACTTTTATAAAGTTATTTGTTTTATTAGACTATAAATAGAATATATTATATTTTATTATGCATAGTATTGCATAGTGCATGCATAGTGTTTGCATAATAAAAACTTTTTATATAAAACATAATACTTTTTATAATGTTTTGTTTTATTTGATTATAAATAGAACATATTATATTTTATTTCATAGTGAAGCATAGTATCCTTTCCATTCTTCTATAAATAGGATGCTTAGTTAGAATTGAAAATCACACCAGAAGTTCAGAGAATTCTCCTTCTATAATCTTGAGCGTATTTCTTTAGAGTTTAAGAAAGCTTTGAGCATAGAAATTAGTGCAAGTTTTCTTCAAGAATATCCTCGTCCTACCAGTCGAAATACTCTTCTTTTATGGTAAGAGATATTATTTGCTGTACTCATAAGGGGTATTATTTCTGTCGTCTTCATGAAGAGAACTTCTGTTATTCCATTCTTTATCATTATGTTGCAATAACTTGTCTATGCGAAGTACTGCATACATGGTGAAATTCTTTTGTTATTTCATTCTTTATTATTCTGTTGGAACATCATGTCTGTGCGTTTACGCATGACCTGGTTCCATTCTTTATTATTCTGTTGGAACATCCTGTCTGTGCGTTTATGCATGACTTGGTTCCGTTCTTTATTATTCTGTTGAAACATTATGTCTGTGTGTTACGCATGACCTGGTTCCGTTATTTATTATTCGGTTAGAACATCTTGTCTGTGCGTTAACGCATGACCTGGTTCCGTTGTTTATTATTCTGTTGGAATATCTTATCTGTGCATTTACGCATGATCTGGTTCCGTTATTTATTATTCTGTTGGAATAACCTGTCTGTGCGGTCTATTGCATGCCTGGTGATTTCTTTTGTTATTATAATCTTTATTATACTCAGTTGGTTAAAGTTTTGACTTCTATACTCCATGAAATTAGTGAAATATCCTTGATATTTGCGCTTCATCCAGTATCTTTTCATGGAAATATTCTTCTGAACATTCTTGAATTTTACTCCACAAAGCAGTATCATGTTGACAATTTGGACGTTATTGAGTTCAGGATAAATTAACTTATAAATCTTTAAAATTTATTCTTGAACTTGTTTTATTGAATTGTCATTATCCTCATGTTTATAATATGTTGAATGTCATTTATGGCATGTAGTGCATAGATGAACTTGGTATGATTATGACCAGGGATTTATCTGTATAATCATGACCGTAATGTTATAAATAATGCGGTAAAAATCCTCATTGGCCGTAGTGCATTGATGGACAGTTGTTGGCATGATCATGACCATTGATGAATACATGAATATCCTTGGCCCGTAGTGCATGGATAATTTGTGGTCGTGATACTAATGAATATCCTTGGTCAGTAAAGTGTGGATGATGTGGATTATTTATTGTCGAGTCTCAAATGATAAAAGTAATGAAAAACCTTTTAAATCATGAAGATAGTAGATTTTATTCTCTACTTGACTCTTCTAATGGATTGCTTGTTCATTGTAGTTAAACTTGATGTTTATTATATTTTATCGGTTTAACATTGTTGAAGGCTAATGATAAATTATTCTCGCATTATCTTAGTCATAATATTTCTTACTCGGCTAGTTGAGCTCACCTTTTACTTTCATTGTTCTCTTGTGAAATGAGAACGAAAGCGAGGACTAGTCGGGGAACGTAGTGATGGTCCTAGATGGTGCATTAGTATTCCTCACTATTCTGTGAAATAGTATGATAATAAATGTAATGAGGACCCCATTAAGTTTGTATATTGTCTAGATGACAATATTTGTATTAAAACTCACAGCATATGTTTAGTCGTATTTTACACGACTGTTGTATAATTAAGTTGTATTTGAATTTGGTACCATGTATTTGGCGACTCAAGATGGGTGATGTATACCTATTTTGGGGGCGTCATAGTTGGTATCAAAGCTTAGGGTTATGATCCCTGGCTGAGATGTGAGACAAGAACTAGGAGGGGAGAGAAGGGGAATTCCTTCGCTAGTATGACCTACCTAAGTTTATTTGGTATTTAATTGGTCGGTTAGAGTATAAGGATAATATGTGATATGATAACTAATCTTTGTTTTGTTACAGTATCTGAATATTACATCCGAGAATGTTGAGAATAGCAATAGAGCACAGGAGACCGTTGTGTCTCCACATGTCAATAATCAGGAGAATGTGCATCAGGAAGGCGACAATCCTCATGCAAACAACAACACTGACCAAATGATGAATAATGGAATGTTTAGAGGCTTTATGCAATTCATACAAAATCAGACGAGAGCGGCTCCTGTCCAAAATGTAGGTGGAAACACTGGAAACTCTCGGACGGTCACCGCTAAACAGTTCAAGGAGCTGGGACCACCAGAGTTTATTGGAGAGCCAAAACCATTTAAGGCGGAGACATGGATAAAGTAGATCACCAAGATATTTGATGTCTTGGGATGCTCCGAGGAGCAAAAGGTTCCCTTTGCCACCTTTATGTTGCGAGGAGAGGCAGATTACTGGTGGGAATCTGTAAAGCGTACTCAACCTGACGCACTGAAGATGTCTTGGGAGAAGTTCCAAGAACTATTCAATGACAAGTACTTTCCTGAAAGTATTCGTCACATGAAAGAGGTAGAGTTCATCAAGTTGGAGCAGAATAATATGACCGTGTCGCAGTACGAAGCTAAGTTTGCCGAGTTGTCCCGGTTTGCGTCTCACTTGGTTGATAATGAGGAAAGAATGACGCGGATGTTTCTAAGAGGTTTGAAACCCGAGATACATAAATATCTAATTTCTCATAAACTGTGTTTGTATTCAGATGTTGTAAATAAGGCTCAGTTATTGGAGCACGATAACGAGTCAACTCAACCAAGAGAAAGCAGCCGGCAAAATAATAATACCAGTGGTAGCAGTCATCGAAGCAGTTACAACAAACGTGGAGGGAATCAACATGCCAGAAATGGTAAGCACTTCGGTGGAAATCATGGCCAAGACAATAAAAATGGACATTCAAGAAAAGGAGATTCAATAATGATGGAAAGACGTCAACATCAGCACCCGTGGTTAAGGAAGGAGAATGACCACCTATCATATGCTTCAAATGCGGAGGGGAGGGACATATCAGTCCAAACTGCGCGATGTCATCCAAAGCTTGTTATAATTGTGGAAGAGAAGGTGACCTAGCCCGATTTTGTAGTGCACCAAAGACAAGTCCAGTTGGAACGGTGACACAAAATACCGTCCCAGACAAGTCAAAACCAGTAGTTCAAGGGAGAACTTTTGTTGTGACCTCCCAGAAAGCAAGGAACCCGAACGAGGTCATCACGGGTAAGCTTATCATAAACTCTAGCAAAGTCTATACCTTATTTTATACCGGTTCTACCAATTCTTTTAATTCTCCTACTTGCGCTCAACGATTAAATTTGACTCCGGAGAAATTAGACTTTGACTTATCTGTGGAAACTCCGTTGGGAGAAACCTTTTTTACATCCATTGTTTATAAGTCTTGTTTGGTTCAAATAGGTACCCTCACTTTACATGTCGATCTTATTTCATTAAAAATACTTGCATTTGATGTGATTCTAGGGATTGATTGGTTAACTACTCATCATGCAAAAATTGATTATTTTCGTAAGATTATTAGCTTTCATATTCCTAACTAACCTATTATGCGAATTCAAGCAACCAAACCATTAAAATCAATCACTGTCATCTCAAGCCATAAAGCTATTCGTTTATTGAAAAACGGATGTCAAGCTTTCTTAGCTCATGTCACGAATTTAAACAAAAATACGTCAGATTTGAATGATATTTCTATTATTAATAAATTTTCTGACGTATTCCCTGAAGAACTTCCTGGCCTACCCCTAGAGCGTGAAATTGAATTTTGTATTGACCTGGAACCCGGTACAAAATCCATTTCCAAATCCCCATATCAAATGGCTCCTATTGAACTTAAGGAGTTAAAGACCCAATTGCAGGAATTGTTAGACATTGGTTTCATTCGTCCTAGTACATCTCCTTGGGGTGCTCCTGTTCTATTCGTGAAGAAGAATGATGGGAGTATGCGACTTTGTATTGACTATCGGGAATTGAACCATGTCACCATAAAGAATAGGTATTCGTTACCTCGCATTGATGACCTGTTTGACCAGTTGCAAGGAGCACAATTCTTTTCAAAGATCGATCTTCATTCTGGATATCATCTGCTGAAGGTTAAAACTGAGGATATTCCAAAGACTGCCTTCAAAACTCGCTACGGGCATTATGAATTCTTAGTCATGTCTTTTGGATTGACTAATGCTCCTGCTTCGTTCATGGATATGATGAACCGAGTATTCAAGGAATAATTGGATCACTTTATGGTCGTCTTTATTGATGACATCCTCATATATTCCAAAAGCCGTGAAGATCATGAGCAACACTTGAGGTTGATACTCCAAAAGCTTCGTGAAAATAAGCTTTATGCCAAGTTAAAGAAATGCGAGTTCTGGCTTGAGGAAGTAGCATTCCTTGGGCACGTAGTATCAAGTCATGGAATATCTGTTGACCCGGCAAAGATTGAAGCTATTCAAAGCTGGGAGCAACCTAAATCAGTGATCGAAGTACGTAGCTTTCTCGGATTAGCTGGTTATTATCGGAGATTCGTGGAAGGATTTTCTCGAATCCCTACTCCATTAACTCAGCTAACTCGGAAAGAAATAAAATTCGGTTGGAGCATGCAATGTGAGAAGAGTTTTCAAGAACTCAAGAGGAGACTCATTTCAGCACTTGTTCTGATAATACCATCTGGCTCGGATGGATTTGTCATCTACAGTGATGCATCGGGCAAAGGGTTAGGATGTGTTCTCATGCAACATGGGAAAGTGATAGCCTATGCCTCTCGGCAACTCAAAGAATATGAGAGGAATTATCCTACTCATGATCTAGAGTTGGCAGCTGTTGTCTTCGCACTTAAAATTTGGAGGCAATACTTGTATGGTGGAGAAAGTGGAGATCTTTACGGATCATAAAAGCCTTAAATATTTCTTCACCCAAAAGGAACTCAACATGCGACAACGACGTTGGCTTGAACTGTTGAAGGATTATGATCATACCATCCTGGAAAAGCGAACGTAGTAGCTGACGCATTGAGTAGAAGATCATATGCGGGTACGAATGCAATATTGTCAACGCAAAGGCCAATTTTGTGTGACTCGCAAAGGATGGAGATAGAGTTAAAGACTCCGGGGACCCATATGATGATGGCGAATATACGAGTAGAACCGACTATAATCGATAAAGTTAAAGCTACTCAAACTACAAACCTGGAACTGATGCATATGAGGAAGAAAGTGCAAGAAAGTGCTATGCCGGAAGCAATAATCGATGAAGAAGGAATACTTTGAGTCAACTCCAGACTTTTTGTTCCTAACGACCCTGATTTAAAGTATAAAATCATGATGGAGGCGCACAACACACAGTTTCAAATCCATCCCGAGAGTACCAAATTGTATCGTGATCTTCGTCATACATTTTGGTGGAGCAATATGAAGAGAGAAATAGCGATGTTTATCTCAAGGTGTTTAACTTGTCAACGAGTTAAGGCGGAGCATCAAGTACCAAAAGGTCCATTGCAACCACTTGAAATTCCAGAATGGAAGTGGGATCACATTACCATGGATTTCGTTACCGGTCTTCCTAAGGTTTCTCAACGCATAGATGCGATTTGGGTTATTGTTGATATATTGACCAAGTCTGCTCATTTTTTACCGATATGAGAAACTTATACACTTAAACGTCTTGCTCGTATGTACATAAACGAGAATGTAAGACTGCATGGTATGCCAGTATCCATAGTTTCTGATCGAGACCCAAGATTCACTTCACGATTTTGGAAGAAAATATGAAACGAAATAATATTACTTACATACTACAGAGTATGGAAGAAAATATTATTTCAAGCAAATATTGAAAAAAATAACATCCCTTACCTCAAAAGAATAGTACTTCTGGCTTAATATTGGATATAACGCTGAAAGGAACTTGCACCGTATAGAAACACTCAAAGTATCAAAATACTCACAAGAATACGCTAGATAATATAGAGAGAGAAGATTTCAGTTTATGGCGTGATTTTCAATTCTAACCTAAGCACCTTATTTATAGAAAAATGCTTAGAACTCCAAAGTAGAAAACTTAATAAAATAATATTTTTATAAAACAAATTCACGCCCAACTCTTGACAATCTGAATTCAGCCACCAGTGGGGGCCCACAATAATGACAAAAACGTTTTTCTAAACAAAAATATTTAAAACTTCAAAAATCAATTATTCCAGAACTTCAATAATTCATAATAAATAGTCCTTTTATCAGAAAATTCGAATCTTATGTCCTTCCATAGGAAATTCAATTCTCTACAACTTTGTAAGTTTATGTTTTTTTTCAAATTCCAAACAGAAATTGACCGAAATCCACATACGGGCGATTTTACAAGCTATAATCAAATTTCAGTTAAGAAATGGGATCCACAAACATGAAAAACATGTTTTTAATATTTTTGGTAACAAAAATACTCTTCATCCTTATTTATTTATATATCACACATTCATTGTAAAAATATCACCATTATTATATTATTATAATATAATAATATATTTAAATAAATTATTTTATTAGAAAAAAGATAAAATATCAATTTTCAACAATTGTCACATTAAAAAATTTCTCCATCTATATCCACATAAAATGAATATTTTCCTTATCATATAAATCAATAATTAATTATTCATAAATAATATTACAAAATCACAATATTGACAACCAGGCTATTCCTAGGAAAGAGAGGGCTTTCCAATAAGGATTTCTTCTTACTGTCGCGCAATTAGGTGACCAAACCTCTCTTTAAACAGAACTTTTTAAACATTGCCAATAATGCTATCTAATAATATTATTAAATTAATATGAGTTATTGATCTGATAATGGAAAATACTGTGCAGTGACAATTATTGAAATAATAATAATATAAAATATCAACGCAACAATTATTGAATTAATAAAATAAAATATTGAATAGTAATTACTGTAACCATTATTGAGTAGTGCCTTCTTACGTAAGAATCAATAATTGGTTCAATATCGTGTGCTATTGTGCAACACTGTGTACTACTGTGTTTTAACAACCGGGTATTCCAACAGTGTTAACGGTAACACTTACGCCGTTATTTATAAAAACTTAAACTTGTCGTTTTCTTCATCCGACCGTTTTCCGTTACGGGGCCCATAAATGCTATACTGGCCGCATTTAATATTCCCCGATGTAAAGAATATTCCACGACCAAACGAATATTCCCCGACAACATGAATATTTTATAACCACTTGCTTATTTGGCAAAATTTATAAATATTACCCACAACTATAACATTATATCAAATTTACTCCTTAATATTCAAAAAAAATATTTTGAAAAAATTAAATCTTTATTCATAAAATTCGGGGTCTCACATGAATGATTTATTTATGTACTGACCTTGCAAGCATGTTAGAATGACTTAGACATGCATGAATAAACCCTTAGATGGTGTTTATGAGGTTAGTAAATAAGAATCAACATGTGGAACTAATTAGTAAGCTTTACGAATGAAATTAAGAACTTCGAACATACTACCTTGAGGATTAGAATCTGACTTTTGTGATCGCATTTGATGTTACTCTCAGACTCACTCATGTAGTATAAACGTATATATATCATGCTTATGTATCACATTTCAAGAGAAGCATAAACAAAGCATATTTTCAACCAAAGTGGTGCTAATTGCACACATGTGTTATGAATACTCACAAGCATACCTAAAAGGAGTTTTATGACTATCTTGTATGTTTAGAGAGCAAGCATGATAGACTTGGTGGTTGTATGACGTGTTAAGCTTAAAATTCCATAGAAAGTCATAAATTAAAGAACTTGTAAAAATGAACACAAGAATGGTAATGTGGTATGTGAAAGCTTCTAGCATGCATGTATGTTAAACTATAGGTGTAGTGGTATGTTAGAATGGGATAGAAATTGAAGGCGATGGCTCAAGATGAATGCTGCGAGGGGACAGACAGAGTCGCTACTTTGTCCCTAAGTTTCAGACAGTAGCAATTGCTTGCAAGTGTAGCAAATCTGAAATGACTTCTATTTTTGAACTGATGTTTGAAGCATGCCTATATGATTACTTTAACTTGTAATATATGACTAATATGCTATGTAATGTGTTGAGAAGCATGTTATGTGATGTAAATGGAGGTTAATTTTGACTTTAAAATGATAAGTCCTAAAGGGGGTTTGCATAATATCAAAACAAAGATACGTAGGTTGAACTTGTGATGACTTATAAATTGATTTTGTACCATATGTGCATACTTGAATCATGTCAAGCTTGATTAAAGACTGTGTTAGCTAATGAAAATCTTAAACATCTAATACGCTATAAATAGGATTCGAAAGTGTTGATTTCTTAACGTGGATAAACTACACTTAAGGCAAGTTCTCTAACCTTACACAAATCTATTTTGAGCAAGTATCCGAACCCTACTTTACATTGTGCAAGTATTCTGCCTCTTGCGTTACTTTATTCAAAGAATATCGTAAGCTTATGTGAGACCCCAAATTTTATGAATAAAGATTTAAATTTCTCGAAATATTTTTTTAATATTTTTGTGTGGATTTGATATAATGTTATAGTTGTGGGTGATATTTACAAATTTTGCAATGTATGCAAGTTGTTATAAAATATTCGTTTGGTCGGGGAATATTCTTTTTGTCGGGAATATCTGTACGATGGCACAATCATTGGTGAACCCACAACGAAAGTATTGTCGTAGTAAGAAAACGACAGAATTATCTTTTTATAAAATAATGACAGAAGTGTTACCATTAAAACTGTTGAACTACCCGGTAGTAAAAGTACAGTAATACACGTGGTTGCATAGTAGTACACGATATTGGTTATTGATGCTTACGTGAGAAGTCAGTCAGTAATACTCAATTATTGCTACAGTAATTGCTGCATCATATCTCTCATATTATTGATTCGATTATTGTCACAGTATCATCTGCATAATATGTTATATTATTAAATCAATAATTGAGACGACAAAGTTATTCATATTATTAAATTGCAATATTTACAATGATCTCTAGAAGTTACGTCAAGGAGAGGTTTGGTAACCTAATTGCGCTTGATAAGGGAGAAATCCTTATTGGAAAGCCCCCTCTTTACTGGGAACGACCTGGTTGTTAAATATTGTGAGTTATAATATTAATGATGAAAAGTTCGTGTTGATTAAAGATGAATTTTATAGTTCCATTGTGTTGAAATTATTTGTGTTAGTGGAAATCGACATTTGTTTTGATAATAATTTATGTCTGGAGGTTATATTGATCAATCGGGTATTCGGGGCACTTTTCGTGTCGGAGTACTATTCACGAGTTACTATTCATGAGTTACTATTCACCCAAAAAATATAATTCTTTTCGGTCCAAATTATTTTTGGGTACAATATTATTCCATGAGGAGATGTGATAATTTTTCAGACCGTTGGTAGAAGTTATAATAGTAAATCAATATGGATCATTGGTTGAAGATATAATAGTAAATCAATATGGACCGCTGGTGGAAAGTTATAATAGTAAATCAATATGGATCGCTGGTTTAAAGTTTTAATAGTAAATCAGTATGGACCGTTGCTTTAAGTTTTAATAGTAAATCAATATGGACCGTCCATTTAAAAGTAAATTAATCTAGATCGTTCATGAATTAGTTACTATTCAGTCCATTCTCCTATAAATAGAAGCTCATTCTTTCATTATTTCTTACAAATTCACTGAAACTCTAGAGAGAGAATCTATAGAGAGAAAGAAGAAAAGTATGCTGCTACTTCACTACTCTAATATCCAGTTTCTTCTAAGGTAAGGGGTATTATTTCTTTCGTATTCATGAAGAGAACTTTTGTTATTCCATTCTTTATCATTATGTTTGAATAACCTGTATATGCGAAGTACCGCATACATGGTGAAATTATTCTTTTATTTCATTCTTATTATTCTATTGGAATAACCTGTTTATGCGAAGTACCGCATACATGGTGAAATTCTTCTAATATTTTGTTCTTTATTATTCTGTTAGAATATACTGTCTGTGCGTTTACGCCGGACCTGGTTCCATTATTTATTATTCTGTCGGAATATTATGTCTATGCATTTACGTCGGACCTGGTTCCATTATTTATTATTCTGTCGGAATATCATGTCTGTGCATTTATGCCGGACCTGGTTCCATTATTTATTATTCTTTTGGGAATAACCTGTTTGTGCAGTCTATCGCACGCATGGTGAATCCTTCTGTTATTCCGTTCTTTAATATTCTGTTGGAATAACCTGTCTATGTGGATTACCACATGCATGGTGAATGATCCTTTGTATTCGTTCCTTATTAAATTGTGGAAATGATCTATATACGTGGATTACCGCATAGCGGATGAAAATCCATTTGCAGTTTCATACATTCTTTTATACTCAGTTGGTTAAAGTTTTGGCTTCTATATTCCTTGAAATTAATGGAATATCCTGGATATTTGCGCTTCATCCAGTATCTTTTTGTGAAAATATTCTTCTGAGAATTCTTGAATTTTTCTCCACAAAGCAGTATCATGTTGACAATTTAGACAATATTGAGTTCAGGATAAATTAACTTATAAATCTTTAAAACTTATTCTTGAACTTATTTTATTGAATTATTATGTCATTGTCATAATGAGTTATGTTGGTTATTATGTGAAAACATGAAAGTTTCTTAGAAATCACAAAGGGTTGAAAATCGGATTTTGGTAAAAATGGAGTATGAAATTCAATTGACCATATCTCCAATTATATTTTGAATTTTTGGGTGTGGTCAAGTTCTAGAGTTAAATCTATGAGTTTTCTAACTCATCCAAGTGGAATCACTGGAAAAGGTGTTGTAAATTTTCGTGTGGACTGATTTTAGCAAAGGAGTCAAAAACTGCAAATTACCAAAAAGGCTACTAGCCAGAAGTAAAAAGGGCATTTTTGTCCACTTAGCTTGTGAAATAAATTCTGGGCTTTTGGGACATGAATATATATGGTATAAAGTACCTTCTGTCCAAAAATGAGCTCATTCTGACTTAAAATGAACAAGTTATGACTATTTCAATATTTAGGTTTTTCCGACAAAAAATGCTATAACCGGAGTTCTATAACTCCGATGACCATAAAATTTAAACTGGAAGCTCACATTAACATGTGTAAGATCCTGCCAAGATTTGAGAATTTTTGGAGTTAAACTTGAGGTAGCTAATTTTATAAGGAATTAATTAGAAATTGATTTTTGAAAAATACTTAAGGGAGTTTAAAAATTATAAAATAATACTTGTTGATTATGAAATATATGTATATATGTTTGGGAAAAGGATAGAAAAATAACAAGTTGATTTGGTAATTTTTCATGAAAATGGTTTAGTTACGAATATATGAGTTAAATATGTTATGTGAAGTAACAAAATTGGAAAATAGGATTTTATGGCTTGGGAATCCTATATAGGGTATATGCAGATTTTTGATAAGGGATTTGATCATTGATGATGAAATCTTATGAGTATGGTATTTTTGAATGATTAAATGCACTATTTGTTAAAGTATAAGCAATTGAAATAAATTGTTTATAAGTTTAAGAAGTGATTAAAATATTGTTATAATATTAATAATATTAGAGTATGAGTTTATTAAGTGATTGATAATATTTGGATAAATTTAAATTCTTTAATATTTATCCTTGTTTTCGTTTGATTAATGCTTATATCAGTCTCATCATTCTCATACTTATATTGTGATGAAAGCCATCTTTGGCTTACGTGCATAGATGGACTTGGTATGATTATGACCAGGGATTATTCGGTATAATCATGACCGTAATGTGACGAATGATGTGGTGAAAGTCCTCAGTGGCCTGTAGTGCATTGATGGACAATTTTTGGTATGATTATGACCAGGGATTATTCGGTATAGTCATAACCATTGATGATTTAATGAATATCCTTGGCCCGTAGTGCATGGATGATTCGATGATGTGGTTTATTTATTAAGCTGAGTCTCAGCGATAAAAGTGATGAAAAAACCTTTTTAAATCATAAAAGATGGTAGATTTTATTCTCTACTTGACTCTTTTAATGGATTGCTTCTTCCGCTGCAATTTAACTTGATGTCTATTGTATTTTATCAGTTTAACATTGTTGAAGGCTAATGATAATTTATTCTATATTATCTTAGTCATAATATTTTTACTGGTCTAGTTGAGCTCACCCTTTTGCTTTCATTGTTCTCTTCAAGAAATGAGAACGTAGTCGGGACTAGTCAAGGAATGGAGTGAGGGTCCGAGATGATAGCATTAGTAGTCCTCACTATTCTATGAAATAGTGTGATAATAAATGTAATGAGGACTTCATTGAGTTTGTATACTGTCTAGAGGACAATATACATATTAAAACTCTGATATTATGTTTTGTCGTATTTTACACGATTGTTGTATAATTAAGTTGTATTTGAATTTTGTACCATATATTTGCGACTCGGAATGGGTGATGTATACCTATTTTGGGGGCGTCACAGTTGGTATCAAAGCTTAGGGATATGATCCCTGGTTGAGATGTGAAATAAGAACTAGGAGGGGAGATACGGGGAATTCCTTCACTAGTATGACCTCCCTAAATTTATTTGGTATTTAATTTGTCGATCAGAGTATAGGGATAATATGTGATATGTTAATTAAATCTTGTTTTGTGGCAGTATTTGCAAATGGCATCCGAAAATGTTGAAATAAGTAATGAAGCATATGAGACCGTTGAGATACCTTTAATCACTAACCAGGTTAATGTGATGTCAGACGAAGAAGAAATTAGAGATATCTACGTGGTGCGTGAAGAACTAATAGTTGCACCCGAGCTAGTTGCAGAGGTAGCAGCTGAGAGTGAGGAAGAAGAGGAACCTGAGGAGAATTTATTAGAAGAATTTAATGATCAAAATTTAGAATTACAAAATCGTATTCATGAGTTAGAAGAGCTGGCTGAAGAACGGCAGGCGGTCGTGGAGCAAAGAGATGCAACAATTTAAAATTGTGTTACCCGATGTGCGATGCTTGAACAGAAGCACTTTTTTGCAGAGTATAAGATATTAGAGCTGGAATCTAAGAATGCTATGATCAAAGTTCTGATGAAAGCAGAAACAACTGAACGAAGGAGAATAGATGATGCGTGGGTAAAAGCCGCACGATGCGTTGATATTGTTAAAAAAGACGTCCAATCCAATAAAGTCAAAATAGATGAAATGGATTTTGCTTTTAGGACAACTATTAGGAGAATCCAACATCAAATTCGGAATTACCCTGTACAGAGCGATCAACTCCAATTCGATATGGATCGGGGAGTAATGATTAAAATCATGGATTAGGAATGTGACGAAGCAATTAAGGGTGGAACGTACTCTATAGCAAAGTCAAATTCGGTAGTTTAAGTGAGAGATTTTGTCGAGAAACCCAAATGAAGTTATTACGGGTAAGTTAATTATAAACTCTTGCGAAGTCTATGCCTTATTAGATACCGGTTCTACCCATTATTTTATCTCTCTTGCTTGCGTTCAATGTTTAAATTTGACTCCGGAGAAATTAGAATTTGATTTATCTGTTGAAACTTCGTTGGGAGAAACCTTCATTACATCCACTATTTATAAGTCTTGTTTAATTCAAATAGACACTTTCACGTTACCTGTCAATCTTATCTCTTAAAAATACTTGCCTTTGATGTGATTTTAGAAATCGATTGGTTAACTACTCATCATGCTTTTCGTAAGGTGGTTAACTTTCATATTCCTAACCAACCTGTTATGCGAATTCAAGCAACCAAACCACTAAAGTTAATCATTGTCATATCAAGCCATAAGTAAAGAGCCCTGAGCCTTTATCTGGTGACTTCCTTGTGTGGAATGTGAAAGTAGTATGCACACAAGCCAATCATGTTTGATGATAAAGCATATACTTTGTAACAATCTTATTCATTTATTAATAAAAAGTATTAATTTATTAAAGGCTTTTAATTATCTACATGATGCTGTTTTATAATATGTGATAAACCCATAGTTTTAAGCAATGCTTTTAGAATAATGATGATGATCATTCTAATGAGATCTAAATTCTTTGAAAGCTTAAAACTAAAATAGTTCCCAATCATTGGATTACTAAATTGGGGATTAGTGAATCCGAATAGATTGGTACATACGTTGCTTGCTCATTGGATGAGGATGATTGATCTCATGATCATTTGTGTGGAGACACTAAAGCAAGTATGTAGGTGTTTATTAGAGAATAAGTTCTTTGAACGTGGCTCGCTAAGGAATACCTAATGGAGTTTTATTTGCTGTCAATAGGAATTCTGTAGTGATAGTAGTACAAGTAATCCTTGGACTTGAGATCATCATAGTATCTTGTGTATGATGAGTTATAATTTGACTTATTCCTTAAGACCCTTAGGGTATATCAAAGGGTATGCTTGGGTATAATAAGTTGTACATGGAGATAATGTATGATCAATAAAGAATCTACCACTTCTAATAAAGAAGAGAAATGTCCTATGTGATTCGATAAATGACAACCCAAAGTAGTCCTTGGTTAATGAGAATGAAATTAGAAAGGAGTTTCTAATTTGCATTATTTGAGTTGTGCATTTAAGAGTCGAAAACATATAATTAAATAAAATAAGACTTGATGGTAATTCCATGTCTTATATTTAATTGGGACATTGTATGGTGGAAGGATTGAATTATGCAGTAACTATTTACTCAAAGGTTCTTTTATGATTAATGTTGAAATCTATATTATCCGGAAAGTCGTTGATCGCTAGGGAGGCTTATCCCTATTGTAGAATAAATATTATTTATTTAAATAAATTAATTATTTAATTTATTTATTTAAATAAGATTAGAATTATTCTAAATGATTTATTCACAATAGGTTTAATATGGAGAACCTAAAGGGTCACACCATAAAAGGAAGAATAATTATTTAAGAAGTTAATGGCATAATCGTAATAATATGTTATGTATATTTAATTTAATCTATGGTGATAGAATAAATTAAATAGCTTAATATTTATTATTTAATATTTTAGAAATATTAAATATAAATTAATAAGAGGAGTCTTATTAATATTATTACAATTATTATTATTTTAATTTCTAAAAGAGTTTAGGAATTAATTTAATATAAGTACTCTCATTTATTTCTAATTGGATTAGGAAGGAAAATTAATTAAAGGAGTTTAATTAATTATCCCTAATAAGATTAGGGAGCTTAATTAATTAAAAGAATTCAATTAATTAAATAAAACCCAATTCCTTAATTGTTAAGGTGGGTTGCCCACATCTATAATAATAAGAGAGTCTTATTATGGGTGGTATGGGTTGTTGACTTTTACAACGTAATAATTCCAATTTGTTGGAGAGTACCCTTTTTCTATAGAGATAGGAAAAACTAGGGTTTGAGCCATAACACCCATCTTCTTGAATTTCTTCTTCCTTGGTAGATCACCTCTAGAGGCCAAACATTTGGGTGGCTAACGTTGATCAAAGGAAGGAACCAAACCTGGTGGATTCAAGATTGAACGCGAAAGGATTTGGAGGTGAACTTGTACCTGAGGAAGCTCGATCTTCAAGGGTATGATTTATTCTTTATCTTTTCGTTAAATTAATAATTGCGCATAAAGGATGATCCGGGTTTATGGTTTGTAAATTTTTTAAACTCTGATTTTACACGCTTCCGCACTTTTTATGCAATTTGATTGCGTTGATGAATATTACAAACCTAACAGTGGCATCAGAGCCAAACCTTTATGCGAATTATTAATTATTTTAATTTGATATGTATATTGATATGTGTTTAGAACAATTTTATTGGGCATAATTTTTATTGTATAAAATTTAAAATAAAATAAATAAAAAAAAAAGGATACATGCGTCATTTTTTCAAAAGGATTCTTAGCAATGACTTAAATAAGCAAAGAACTTATTATTTTTTTAAGCAAGCGCGATGCGATATTTGCGGTTTTAAAAGTAACTAAATCAAAAGGTCATTACATAATAGGAATTTCAAAAAAGCAGTGAGGATTTTTGAAATTTTTTTTGAAAAGCATACGACTGCTTTTCTGGATAATAAAAAAAAAAAAAAAAAAAAAAAATTGACGCGCTTGACGTGTTTCCTCGCTAACCACTTCAATTCCGTGGATAACATAAAAGTTGCTTAGTGACTAATGTGGTACGGAAATCGAAATTTGGATATTTAGAATAAAAGTGAAGGCATGCTCGGTTTTAATTACTTAAAAGTGAAGCAACAATGTATTCTGGTTAAAAAAAAAAAAAAAGGAGCAGTTATATATATATATATATATATATATATATATATATTATATAATATATATATACATATATATATTCTTAATTATTATATAATTAAAATAAAATTTATTTTAATTTTAAAATAAAAGGTTTATTTTAATATTAAAATATAAAGTTTTATTTTAATTTTAATAATTTTATAATTAAAATAAAAGAGGTTTATTTTAATCTTAAAATAAAAGGGTTATTTTAATATTAAAATAAAAGGTTTATTTTAATTTTAAAATTAGAATTTCATGCTAACTAATTAGAGTTGGAATTGGATTCCATGATAACTAATTGGAGTTGAAATTGATCTTTCCTTAAATAAAGGAGTTTATTTAGATATGAAATAAGATTTCATATTATTCAAAAAAAAGAGTTTATTTGTGAATAGGAAAAGAGAATCCGTATTTCCTTAAATAAAGAAGTTTATTTAAATATGAAATAAGATTTCATATTATTCGAGAATAAAGGAGTTTATTTATGAATAGGAAAGAATATCCGTGTTTCCTTTAATTAAAGATTTTTTTATTTACATGGAATTGGATTCCATAATTAATTAAAATAAAAGAGTTTATTTTAATTAAAGATTTTTTTTTATTTACATGGAATTGGATTCCATAATTAATTAAAATAAAGGAGTTTATTTTGATTAAAGATTTTGATTAAAATAAAATAGTTTATTTTATTCAAAATTAAATAAATTAAAATAAAATAGTTTTATTTTGATTTAGATTTGGATTTAAATAAAGGAGTTTATTTTAATTCAAAATTAGATTTTATACTAACTAAATTTGCCCATTAAATGATATCAATATATATATTAAAAATTTATTATTCATAGGATGAATGTTATTTATTGATGCATATGATGATGTGTATGATAATAAATGGGATTGATTATGGACTATTGACCAATATGATTGGATTTTATTTTAGTTGGATGCATGAATGTATGGGTTTTTTATTAAATGGGGAATTCTGCGTACCTCGTCTTCTCTAATTTTTCTTAATGTAAATTCTATTCCCCTCCTATGTACTTCCCCTTGACTGCTGATCAAGGTTTCTATTTATTTTAAATAGTTTTGTAATAGGAAAAGTTAGAATTAATTTTGAAAAATTGGAGATCAAGGAGCAAGGAGGCGTGAAGACACATTTGTAATGGAGCAGGGTTTAAATGTAATAGTTATATTTAAATATTATTTCTTGCACCCCTAGGGTTTGACCTTTTGGTTCACTTGGTGGCTCTAGTGAACCAAACTAGAATAAAAGTCCATAATCAATCCGGGTAGAATATAGTATTCTATATGTGCATGCTTATACTATATATATATTATATATTATGCAAACATGCTTCGCATGTTCATTAATATGACGCGTATTTTATATATATATGTGCATGTGCGCTAAACAAGATGAGACAAATTTAATAATAAATCCCTCAAATTTTATATTAAGTCCTAAGCGTTCAAAGATATTTGGAATATCGAACGTCGCCTTCTAGCATGATAAAATTAATAGAGTATTAAATATTTAATATGAGTTTGTTGTGTCACCACAAGGCAAGTATTAAGTATTTAAGATGTTAATTTATCACATTTGATGCTTATAAAGAAAATTGAACAATATTGTTTTGTTGTGTCACCACAAGGATGATATTTTCTTTTTGAATATATGGAGTGCTAGGTCGGACTTAACTTGGATAATTTTGATTCGGATGTGCCACCACTTGATCAAAATAATCTAAGAGGCAAAAAAGACGAGGAGTTGCATAGTTGATGTAATTGACAAAAAGTTGTCTACCTATTTATTTATATATAGTTTGTTGTGTCACCACAAGGCTATATACATTTGAAATGGGATCCTTATTCTCACTAGCAAATTTTAATTAGATTTTTGCCGAACTATATAAGTGAGGGTAATATAGTTTGAAAAAAATAGTGGGAGATACCAATTTAAAACAAGACCCAATTTATTTTGGTAATTAATAATAGAATGTATGTTAAAATATTGTTAATTACAAATTCATTTACAGAATTTTACAATGTCTAAAATTACTATCACTGCGAAACATATTAGATGTTATTTAA
The DNA here is from genome assembly GCA_020205615.1 of Panax quinquefolius. Classification (NCBI taxonomy): domain Eukaryota; kingdom Viridiplantae; phylum Streptophyta; class Magnoliopsida; order Apiales; family Araliaceae; genus Panax; species Panax quinquefolius. The sequence continues at coordinate 22,286,470 of CM035162.1, forward strand.
CTGGACCGTATTAAAAAGATTGGTTAAGGAATTTGAGAATAGTTCTCATAGCTGAAAAGCTATCTTATGTCCTTAATACGCCTATCCCTGCAATGGTTGCAGACAATGCCTCTGAGGAAGAGATTGCTACTTTTAGAAAGTGGCAAGATGATGCACACTGATTGGCTCAATGCATCATGCTCGCATCACAAGATGAAATGAAACTATGAATGCTTCTACTTATATTCGCACATCAAGTAGTTGATGGTGAGGAGGAAAGTGGGGACCGATAGATATAAGATATCTAAGGAGCTCTTAGATCTAGAATGACCAGAGTGACACTCTGATGATGAGATAAAAGTCCTTAACATTATCAATTTGATTGATCAATTAGGACAACGAGTTTTGTCATGGATGGAGAGTTGAGCCAAGATTTGATCTTGCACTCACTCCCGGACTCCTTTCACAATTGTTGTGAATTTTTCATATGAACAAGCTAGATATCAGCCTCGCTGATTTGCTTAACATATTGAAAAATGTTGAGAGTCACTTTCAACCAAGAAAGATCAAGTCTTCTTGGTAGTAGGGCCAAAGGATCTTTCAAAAGAAGAACGATTCAAAGAAGGTAAATAGAAAGGCATAAACAAAGGATAATAAGAACAAAAGCGATCACGGATAGCAAAGGAGTTTGCTTCCACTTGCTATAAGCTTTGGACCTCGGAAATAAAGCTGTGAAAAGCATTTTGCGAGAGGCTAACCAAAGAAGCTTAGTGAAGTTTTGGTTATAAATACAAATTTGTTTATGATTTAAAATAAAATTTTCTTTAAGTCAAGGTTCTACTTGGGTATTGGATACCGACTTAGGTTATCATAAATATAGATTTATGAAGGACCAAGCAGAAGTAGAAAGCTAAACAAATATAAGTAATCTATGTGGGAAATGAAGCAAAGGTTGCAACATTAGCCATAGAAACTTATAGTTTAGCAACGCTACGGGCAAATCTAGTAAGTAAATAAGTTGTTATTGTATTCGGTTCTTGTTAAAATATTATTTCCATTTTATTGTTGGACAATGAAAACTTTGGTATTATAATTAAGAACAATTGTTGTTCTATTTATAATAATAATGTTTCGTATAGAACTGGAATATTACTTAATGGATTTTATATACTTGACTTACGTGAAAAATTATTTTGTAAATTGAACAAACTAGTATAAGAAAAGGAGATGATCATTCAAAGAGTTGAATGTATGTATTTGTTGAAATACAAGTGTGAATTATTTGAAAGGTTCAAAGAATTCAGAAGTGAAACAAATTGGCAATGTATTAAGATTCTTTGATTAGATCAAGGAATAAATATTTGTGCAATAAGTTTTTAGATAATCTCAAATGGTTTTCTCACAATGGACGCCTCCAGATACGCAATAATTGATTGATGTATCTGAATGGAAAAATCATACCTTGTTGGACATGGTGCGGTCCATAATGATTTTCCGAGCATTCCGGTATCCTACAGGATCATATCCTAGAAATGGTGCATATCTACGAAAAGGTAACCTCAAAATCCCAAGCCCCAAGACTCCATAAAAGTTATGGATGGGGAGGATTCCTAATCTTAAGTATGTTAAGATAAGGGGTTGTCCAACTTATGTGAAAAGGTTTCAAAGGATAAGCTTGGGACAAGATTTGACAAGTGTCGATTTGTGGGACATCCTAAAGTAAGTTTAGGGTATATATTCTATAATCCTACTTACCGAAAGGTGTTTGTTGCGAAACACGCTTCCTTCTAAGATAAAGGTGTTTATCATTGAAAGGGCTAGTGGGAGGATAATAGATCTTGAAGAGCTCAAGAACCACAAAAATACTATAAGTCAAATAAGAGGAACCTATAGATAGACCTATTGTACCACTGGCAAGAATCGTAAATCGGAATAGTCTAGAAGATACCTAGGAGGTATGGATTCATCATGGATGATGATGATGAGGTACGCATCATAGAAGATGATGATCCGAGTTACATACGATGATGAGGTAAGTGTTGTAGACACTCAGAGAAATGGATTGAAGCAAGTTTCTCAAATATGGAACATTCGTTTTGATGAGGCAATCAAAAGAGTTTGATTTTATCAAAAATAAGAATGAACCTAGTGTGTACAAAAGGGTCAGTGGGAGCATCGTGACATTCCTAGTACTATATGATGATATACTACGGATGAGGAATAACATACCAATGCTACAATCAGTAAAGATAAAGTTGTCTAAACATTCCTCCATGAATGATTTGGAAGAGTATCTTAGTTGGGGATATAAATCTATATAGATAGATTTAAAAGGATGCTCGACTTAACCCAAGGAACGTATATTCATTTGATGCTAAAGTCGTTTAGCATGGCAAACTCCAAGAGATGTTTCATGTTGATGAGCTATGGAGTGTATTTCTCTTAATAGTCCCCATAGACTCCACAAAAGAGAGATCACATGAGTAACTATCATGTATGCAATGAAATATACGAGACCTGATGTTGATCAGTCATATTCTGGAGAAGTTCACTGTGAGTCAGTGAAAAACATCTTAAAGTTCTTAACCGGTACTAAGGATGTAATCGTATTCATGGTGGGTCTAAATTACAACTAGAGGGCTTAACAGACTCAAGTTTTTCAGACAGACCAAGATGACAGAAAATCCACTTTAAGGTAAAGCGTTATCTTGAACAGTGGTGCAGTGAATTGGAAAGGTTCCAAACAGCAAAGAGTTGTTGGTTTAGTGATAAAGACAAAGTATATAGCTATAAATGAAGTTTGCAAGTTGATTGTTTGGATTAAAAGTTCATTACGAGAACTAGGAATAGTTCCTAAGTCTCATCTTGGATCTAAACATGTGTTGTGGCACTTTCATTTGATTATTAGAATCATTGAAAGATGAGAAATCGCTATATATAGATAGTGGACTCTCAAGAACAACATTACATATCCATTAACTAAAGCTTATCCAACAACAGGATAATCGTCACTTAGAGAAGAAGAGTATAAGATACCATGACGATTGGCTTTAGTGCAAGTGGGAGATTGAAAGTAGTAGTATGCACACATGTCGATCATGTTTGATGATAAAGCATATACTTTGTAACAATCTTATTCATTTATTAATAAAAAGTATTAATTTATTAAAGGCTTTTAATTATCTACATGATCTTTGTTTTATAATATGTGATAAACCCATAGTTTTAAGCAATGCTTTTAGAATAATGATGATGATCATTCTAATGAGATCTAAATTCTTTGAAAGCTTAAAACTAAAATAGTTCCCAATCATTGGATTACTAAATTGGGGATTAGTGAATCCGGATAGATTGGTACATACGTTGCTTGCTCATTGGATGAGGATGATTGATCTCATGATCATTTGTGTGGAGACACTAAAGCAAGTATGTAGGTGCTTATTAGAGAATAAGTTCTTTGAGCGTGGCTCGCTAAGGAATACCTAATGGAGTTTTATTTGCTGTCAATAGGAATTCTGTAGTGATAGTAGTACAAGTAATCCTTGGACTTGAGATCATCATAGTATCTTGTGTATGATGAGTTATACTTTGAATTATTCCTTAAGACCCTTAGGGTATATCAAAGGTATGCTTGGGTATAATAAGTTGTACATGGAGATAATGTATGATCAATAAAGAATCTACCACTTCTAATAAAAAAGAGAAATGTCCTATGTGATTCGATAAATGACAACCCAAAGTAGTCCTTGGTTAAGGCGAGAATGAAATTAGAAAGGAGTTTCTAATTTTCATTATTTGAGTTGTGCATTTAAGAGTTTAAAATACATATAATTAAATAAAATAAGACTTGACAGTAATTCCATGTCTTATATTTAATTGGGACATTATATGGTGGAAGGATTGAATTGTACGGTAACTATTTACTCAAAGGTTCTTTTATGATTAATGTTGAAATCTATATTATCTGGAAAGTCGTTGATCATTGGGAGGCTTATCCCTATTGTAGAATAAATATTATTTATTTAAATAAATTAATTATTTAATTTATTTATTTAAATAAGATTAGAATTGTTCTAATTGATTTATTCACAACCGGTTTAATATGGAGAACCTAAAGGGTCACACCATAAAAGGAAGAATAATTATTTAAGAAGTTAATGGCATAATCGTAATAATATGTTATGTATATTTAATTTAATCTATGGTGATAGAATAAATTAAATAGCTTAATATTTATTATTTAATATTTTAGAAAATATAAATATAAATTAATAAGAGGAGTCTTATTAATATTATTATAATTTTTATTATTTTAATTTCTAAAAGAGTTTAGGAATTAATTTAATATAAGTACTCTCATTTATTCCTAATTGGATTAGGAAGGAAAATTAATTAAAGGAGTTTAATTAATTATCCCTAATAAGATTAGGGAGCTTAATTAATTAAAAGAATTCAATTAATTAAATAAAACCCAATTCCTTAATTGTTAAGGTGGGTTGCCCACATCTATTAATAAGAGGAGTCTTATTATGGGTGGTATGGGTTGTTGACTTTTACAACGTAATAATTCCAATTTGTTGGAGAGTACCCTTTTTCTATAGAGATAGGAAAAACTAGGGTTTGAGCCATAACACCCATCTTCTTGAATTTTCTTCTTCCTTGGTGGATCACCTCTAGAGGCCAAACATTTGGGTGGCTAACGTTGATCAAAGGAAGGAACCAAACCCGGTGGATTCAAGATTGAACGCGAAAGGATTTGGAGGTGAACTTGTACCTGAGGAAGCTCGATCTTCAAGGGTAGTATTTATTCTTTATTTTTTCGTTTAATTAATAATTGTGCATAAAGGGTGATCCGGGTATATGGTTTGTAAAATTTTTAAACTCTGGTTTTTATCACGCTTCCGCACTTTTTATGCAATTTGATTGCGTTATGAATATTACAAACCTAACAGAATGCACTGAAGCTAGACTTTCTGTAGGCGACGCCATGAATGACGATGACAAGTTGATAGGTATCAATGTGACGTACTATCCAAGTCTTGGGATGAGGGTCACGGTTTTGAATGATATTTCTATCGTTAATAAATTTCCTTACGTATTTTCGAAGAACTTCCTGGCCTACCCCCAAAGCGTGAAAAAGAATTTTGTATTGTCCCCAGTACAAAAACCCATTTCGTATAACTTACAAATGATGAAGATAGAGTTAAAGACTCTAGGGACCCATGTGGTGATATTAAATATACGAGTAGAATCGACTCTAATCGATAAAGTTAAAGGCCGCTCAAGCTACACACCCGGAGCTAATGAATGTGAAGAAAAAGGTTCAAGAGGGCGTTATTCTAGAAGCAAGAGTTGATGAAGAGAGGAAATCTCAACCCTCGATTTTATTGGCCCATTTAAAATCCTGGATCGAGTAGGAACTGTGGCCTATAGATTCATTTTACCGCCAAGTATGTCGTGTGTTTATAACGTTTTTCACATATCGATGTTACATAAATATGTGGATGACCCGAACCACATTATTAAATTAGAACCAGACGAGATAGTAGAAGATTTAACGTATAAGGAGATATGTGTTAAAATCTTGGATAAGAAGGATCGTATTCAACACTTAAAGGTTATACCTCAAGAGTTAGAATCTGAAATGAAGTCAAGGTATCCTCATCTCTTCGGCATACCAAGTACGTACGTAAATTTCGAGGGTGAAATTTCATAAGGAGGGGAGATTGTGAGACCCCAAATTTTATGAATAAAGATTTAAATTTCTCGAAATATTTTTTTAATATTATGGTGTGGATTTGATATAATTTTATAGTTGTGGGTGATATTTACAAATTTTTCAAAGTATGCAAGTTGTTATAAAATATTCGTTTGGTCGGGGAATATTCTTTTTGTAGGTAATATCTGTACGACGACACAATCATTGGTTAACCCACAACGGAAGTATTATTGTAGTAAGAAAATGACATAATTAACTTTTTATAAAATAACGGCGGAAGTGTTACCGTTAAAACTGTTGAACTTCCCGGTAGTAAAAGTACAGTAATACGCGTGGTTGCATAGTAGCACACGGTATTGGTTATTGATGCTTACATGAGGAGTCACTCAGTAATACTCAATTATTGCTACAGTAATTGTTGCATCATATCTCTCATATTATTGATTCGATTATTGTCACAGTATCATCTGCATAATATGTTATATTATTAAATCAATAATTGAGATGATAAAGTTATTCATATTATTAAATTGCAATATTTACAGTGTCAGGAAGTTCTGTCAAGGAGAGGTTTGGTCACCTAATTGTGCGCCAATAGGGGGAAATCCTTATTGGAAAGCCCCCTCTTTCCTGGGAACGACCTCGTTGTTTAATATTGTGAGTTATAATATTAATGATGAATAAGTTCATGTTGATTAAAGATAAATTTTACAGTTCCATTGTGTTAAAATTATTTGTGTTTGTGGAAATCGACATTTGTTTCGATAATAATTGATGTTTGGAGGTTATATTGTTAAATCGGGTATTCGGGGCACTTTTTGTGTCGGAGTATAATTCACGAGTTACTATTCACGAGTTACTATTCACGGGGTACTATTCACCCGAAAAATATAATTCTTTTCGGTCCAAATCATTTTTCGGTACAATATTATTCCATGAGGAGATGTGATAATTTTTCAGACCGTTGGTTGAAGTTATAATAGTAAATCAATATGGATTGTTGGTTGAAGATATAATTGTAAAACATTATGGATCGATGGTGGAAAGTTATAATAGTAAATCAATATGGATATCTAGTTTAATGTTTTAATAGTAAATCAGTATGGACCGTTGCTTTAAGTTTTAATAGTAAATCAATATGAACCATCCGTTTAAAAGTAAATCAATCTAGACCGTTCATGAATTAGTTACTATTCAGTCCATTCTCCTATAAATAGAAGCTCATTCCTTCATTATTTCTTATGAATTCACTGAAACTTTAGAGAGAGAAACTATAGACAGAAAGAAGAAAAGTATTCTGCTACTTCACTACTCCAATATCTAGTTTCTTCTAAGGTAAGGGGTATTATTTCTTTCGTATTCATGAAGAGAACTTCTGTTATTCCATTCTTTATCATTATATTGGAATAACTTGTATATGCGAAGTACCGCATACATGGTGAAATTCTTCATTTATTCCATTCTTTTTTTTCTGTTGTAATAACCTGTTTATGCGAAGTACCGCATACATGGTAAAATTTTTCTAATATTCCGTTCTTTATTATTCGCCGGAATATCACATGCAATGCTACGTTTTAGGACTTGGTTCCATTATTTATTATTTTTGAGAATATCTTGTTCGTGCATTTACGCTGGACTCGGTTCCATTATTTATTATTACGTCGATATATATCGTATGCGTGCGTTTATGTGGGACTGGTTCCATTATTTATTATTACATTGGGAATAACCCGTCATGCGTGATCTATCGCACGCATGGTGAATCCTTCTGTTATTCAATTCTTTATTATTCTGTTGGAATAACCTATCTATGTGGATTACCACATGCATGGTGAATGATCCTTTGTATTCGTTTCTTATTAAATTGTGGAAATGATCTATATACGTGGATTACCGCATGGCGAGTGAAAATCCATTTACAGTTTCATACATTCTATTATACTCAGTTGGCTAAAGTTTTGGCTTCTATATTCCTTAAAATTAGTGGAATATCCTGGATATTTGCGCTTCATCCAGTATCTTTTCGTGGAATTATTCTTCTGAGCATTCTTGAATTTTTCTCCACAAAGCAGTATCATGTTGACAATTTGGACATTATTGAGTTCAGGATAAATTAACTTATAAATCTTAAAAACTTATTCTTAAACTTGTTTTATTGAATTATTATGTCATTGTCATGATGAGTTATGTTGGTTATTATGTCATAGACCGAAATTCACATCAGGTGACATGATTATAAACAATGGCCAAGATTATATATAATTAAACTATACTTTAGAAAATTTATTGTCCCTCTTATAATCAAGGCCAGGAGGTGCATTTTGCAAGATCATAAGCAAAACCTACCAAATGCAAATGTAATTTAAATTGTAAAAAACAAATAGGAATACCAATGTTTATGAAAATAAAACATATAATAATTAATTTCATATGTACCTTCATTGGATGATACTTTGAAAAGGGGGCATGCCCATGAGCAAGCTCCAAAGTAGTTATACCAAAAGACTAGATATCAAATACAGAGAAAATTATCAATCATAAATAACTATTATTATGTCCTAGTATTTAACAAGGATAAAAAAGGACTAACAATTGCAATCAAGATACTGAGACTTAAAGTCATAACTGCAGATGCAAGTTGCTCCATAACCTCTGGCGCCATCCTACAAAAACAAAATATCCTCAAATTTTAAATTATATAATGCCATAGCTTCTTGTGCAACGCTATTAAATGTCCTTTGCCCGTGAACTCTATGCTAATATCAATATATTTTTTTAATATTATGGTGTGGATTTGATATAATGTTATAGTTGTGGGTGATATTTACAAATTTTTCAAAGTATGCAAGTTGTTATAAAATATTCGTTATGTCGGGGAATATTCTTTTTGTCGGGAATATCTATGCGACGGCACAATCATTGGTGAACCCACAACGGAAGTATTGTCGTAGTAAGAAAACGACATAATTATCTTTTTATAAAATAACGGCGGAAGAGTTACCGTTAAAACTATTGAATTACCCGGTAGTAAAAGTACAGTATTACGCATGGTTGCATTGTAGCACACGGTATTGGTTATTGATGCTTACGTGAGAAGTCACTTAGTAATACTCAATTATTGTTACAGTAATTGCTGCATCATATCTCTCATATTATTGATTCGATTATTGTCACAGTATCATCTGCATAATATGTTATATTATTAAATTAATAATTGAGACGACAAAGTTATTTATATTATTAAATTACAATATTTACAATGTCTAGAAGGTCTGACAAGGAGAGGTTTGGTCACCTAATTGCGCGTCAATAGGGAGAAATCCTTATTGGAAAGCCCCCTCTTTCTTGGGAACGACCTAGTTGTTAAATATTATGAGTTATAATATTAATGATGAATAAGTTCGTGTTGATTAAAGATGAATTTTATAATTCCATTTTGTTGAAATTATTTGTGTTAGTGGAAATCGACATTTGTTTCGATAATAATTGATGTCTGGAGGTTATATTGTTCAATCGGGTATTCAGGCCACTTTTCGTGTCGGAGTACTATTCACGAGTTACTATTCATGAGTTACTATTTACGGGGTACTATTCACCCGAAAAATATAATTCTTTTTGGTCCAAATCATTTTTGGGTACAATATTATTCCATGAGGAGATATGATAATTTTTCAGACCGTTGGTTGAAGTTATAATAGTAAATCAATATGGATCGTTGGTTGAAGATATAATAGTAATCAATATGGACCACTGGTGGAAAGTTATAATAGTAAATCAATATGGATCGCTGGTTTAAAGTTTTAATAGTAAATCAGTATGGACAGTTGCTTTAAGTTTTAATAGTAAATCAATATGGACCGTCCATTTAAAAGTAAATCAATCTAGACCATTCATGAATTAGTTACTATTCAGTCCATTCTCCTATAAATAGATGCTCATTCTTTCATTATTTCTTACGAATTCACTGAAACTCTAGAGAGAGAAACTATAGACAGAAAGAAGAAAAGTATTCTGCTACTTCACTACTCCAATATCCAGTTTCTTCTAAGGTAAGGGGTATTATTTCTTTCGTATTCATGAAGAAAACTTTTGTTATTCCATTCTTTATCATTATGTTTGAATAACCTATATATGCGAAGTACCGCATATATGGTGAAATTCTTCTTTTATTCCATTCTTATTATTCTGTTGGAATAACCTGTTTATGCGAAGTACCGCATACATGGTGAAATTCGTCTAATATTCCGTTCTTTATTATTCTGTCAGAATATCATGTTTGTGCGATTACACCGGACCTGGTTCCATTATTTATTATTCTGTCGGAATATCCTGTCAGTACGTTTACGCCGGACCTGGTTCCATTATTTATTATTCTGTAGGAATATCGTTTCTGTGCGTTTATGCCGGACCTGATTCCATTATTTATTATTCTGTTAGGAATAACCTGTCTGTGCAGTCTATCGCACGTATGGTGAATCCTTCTATTTTTCCATTCTTTATTATTGTGTTAGAATAACCTATCTATGTGGATTACCACATGCATGGTGAATGATCCTTTGTATTCGTTCCTTATTAAATTATGGAAATGATCTGTATACGTGGATCATCGCATGGCGGGTGAAAATCCATTTGCAGTTTCATACATTCTATTATATTTAGTTAGTTAAAGTTTTGGCTTCTTTAACGCCCCGAAATCCGGTCTATCTTCACACCCGGATTCCATACGTCACTAGTACATCATTCATTCTACATACATCATTATATACTGAAATATAACAACATACACTCTCAAATCCCAGGTTCTAAAAACCTTATAGCTTTTCTCATTACAAATAATGATAATTACATTATTCTTTACATCTTGCACGAGTGACTTTTATCCGCCTCCAAGGATACATAATTGTTCATTAAACTATTCTATAGTTTAATTCTCATCTTTCTACATTACAAGTCTTCACTTGATGTTCTCGCTCATTCACATTCTGAATGACACTTCATCTAGATCTGCAAGCGACTTGATCTATACGGGATCCTTAAGTTCTTCTAACATCGTTCATTTGAAAATGTTTTTCATTTAAAGCAAGTGTGAGCATTCAATTGCCCAGTAAGTCTGAACAGTTGAACAAACAACTTTAAGAGTTTAACATTCTTTTGAAACTTCGATAACCGAACAAAGGTTATGAAGCAGCTTAAACAATAGGAATAATCTTGATTCCTATCATTTTAAAACATTAGTCACATTCACTTTGAAATACTTTCATTCTCTACTATCTTTCATACACATTCTGTCTGGCTAGAATCAATAGCACAAACTTAATAATAACGGTTCATGTATAAACAGAACATTCTCTTATTGAACAGTTCAATCACAGAATAGTTCATATCATAGAAACACCGAAGTGTTCACATTGTGGCACAAGGCCTCATACGTTCTACCACCTTGTACAAATATCACACATTCGCACATAGACAGAACTTCTCAAGTTCAACATCTGAGAAGTTTTAGAAACTAGCATTCATTTAAAATATGAATAAAGTTAGGAAACTTGTCTTACGCACAGCTACAGCTTACGTTGAACTGCTCATTCCAATCCCTATACCACATACGGAAATAACAAATACACCAAGTAGTCATATACTTGACTTACGCATTGGTTTACTTAACTTTACTTCTTAAGGTTCGCGTTCTTACAATATAATTTTACGCGACTAACTTTCATTATCGGTTTACAGTTTCATGACATACAGAGATGTCTTACTCAAAACGTTCATCATCTTTGATAATTTACATTCTTAACTTCTTCTTATACTTCTCTAGGACTCAGCACACATCGCTTCTCTGCTAGTAGTCCATATGGTACTCTGAGCGGTTTCCCACAAACTGAAAGTAGTATGCACACAAGCCAATCATGTTTGATGATAAAGCATATACTTTATAACAATCTTATTCATTTATTAATAAAAAGTATTAATTTATTAAAGGCTTTTAATTATCTACATGATGCTGTTTTATAATATGTGATAAACCCATAGTTTTAAGCAATGCTTTTAGAATAATGATGATGATCATTCTAATAAGATCTAAATTCTTAGAAAGCTTAAAACTAAAATAGTTCCCAATCATTGGATTACTAAATTGGGGATTAGTGAATCCGGATAGATTGGTACATACGTTGCTTGCTCATTGGATTAGGATGATTGATCTCATGATCATTTGTGTGGAGACACTAAAGCAAGTATGTAGGTGCTTATTAGAGAATAAGTTCACTGAACGTGGCTCGATAAAGGAATACCTAATGGAGTTTTACATGCCTGTCAATAGGAATTCCTGTAGTGATAGTAGTACAAGTGATCCTTGGACTTGAGATCATCATAGTATCTTGTGTATGATGAGTTATACTTTGAATTATTCCTTAAGACCCTTAGGGTATATCAAAGGGTATGATTGGGTATAACAAGTTGTACATGGAGATAATATATGATCAATAAAGAATCTACCACTTCTAATAAAAGAAGAGAAATGTCCTATGTGATTTGATAAATGACAACCAAAGTAGTCCTTGGTTAAGGCGTAATGAAATTAGAAAGGAGTTTCTAATTTGCATTATTTGAGTTGTGCATTTAAGGAGCGAAATACATATAATTAAATAAAATAAGACTCTCGACAAAGTAATTCCATGTCTTATATTTAATTGGGACATTGTATGGTGGAAGGATTGAAATGTACGGTAACTATTTACTCAAAGGTTCTTTTATGATTAATGTTGAAATCTATATTATCCGGAAAGTCATTGATCGCTAGGAGGCTTATCCCTATTGTAGAATAAATATTATTTATTTAAATAAATTAATTATTTAATTTATTTATTTAAATAAGATTAGAATTGTTCTAATTGATTTATTCACAATAGGTTTAATATGGAGAACCTAAAGGGTCACACCATAAAAGGAAAAATAATTATTTAAGAAGTTAATGGTATAATCGTAATAATATGTTAAGTATATTTAATTTAATCTATGGTGATAGAATAAATTAAATAGCTTAATATTTATTATTTAATATTTTAGAAATGTTAAATATAAATTAATAAGAGGAGTCTTATTAATATTATTACAATTATTATTATTTTAATTTCTAAAAGAGTTTAGGAATTAATTTAATATAAGTACTCTCATTTATTTCTAATGGGATTAGGAGGGAAAATTAATTAAAGGAGTTTAATTAATTATCCCTAATAAGATTAGGGAGCCCATTTTAATTAAAAGAGTTTAATTAAAAATACCTTATTTTAATAGGGTTACTTGATATCTTTATAAGAGGAGTCTTATATCAGATATCAGATATACGCAATTCCAAAAGTTGGAGAGTACGCTCTTTTTCTATAGAGATAGAAAAACTAGGGTTTAGCCAACCACCCATTTTCTTGAATTTTTATTATTCCTTGGTGGATCACCTCTAGAGGTCAAACACATGGGTGGTTAACGTTGATCAAAAGAAGGAACCAAACCCGGTGGATTCAAGTTGAACGCGAAAAGGATTGCAGGTGAACTTGTATCTGAGGAAGCTCGGATCTTCAAGGGTATGTTTCTTATTCATCTTTTTCGTTTAATTAATAATTGTGCATAAAGGGTGATCCGGGTATATGGTTTGTAAAAATTTTAAACTCTGATTTTTACACGTTTCCGCTTATTTTTGCAATTTGATTGCGTTCATGAATAGTACAAACCTAACAGTAGTATCAGAGCCAAACCTTTATGCAAATTATTAATTGTTCACATTTAATTTGTATATTGATATGTGTTTAGAACAATTTCATTGGGCATAATTTTATTATATAAAATAATAAATAAAAAACGGTACAGTTTTTTTTTCTGGCCAAATCCGTGATATTGCTAACTCTGTTACTTCACGTGCTTGGAGTATAATTAAACCTTTTAAAAATTCGACAGAAGCTTTACATGTTACAGGATTCCTGTTGCTTCAATAAGTGGGAATCAATAAGGTGGCTGCTGATTTGTTTCATATATATATATATGCCATATATCATATACCCCTGATAAAAAAAATAAAAAAAATCCAGCACATGGTCCGTATTTCTTATACTAACCGTATTATATTATATATATATATATATATATATATTATATATATATAATACGGTTACAAGAATTCGCTTAAAAAGGCTATAGGATTTTGTGCACGGAAATAAAGGGAATTAGATTCATGGCATGTGCACGGAAATTAGATTCATGTGATTATATATATATAATATTTATTAACGTAATATATATTTATATATATATAATAATTTTATAATTAAAATAAAATATTTATTTTAATCTTAAAATAAAATGTTTATTTTAATTTTAAAGTAAAAAGTTTAATTTAATTTTAAAATTATATTTCATGCTAACTAATTAGAGTTGGAATTGGATTCCATGATAACTAATTAGAGTTGAAATTGGATTTCATGTTTCCTTAAATAAAAGAGTTTATTTAGATATGAAATAAGATTTTATATTATTTAAAATAAAAGAGTTTATTTGTGAATAGGAAAAAAATCACTCTTTCCTTAAATAAAGGAGTTTATTTAGATATGAAATAAGATTTCATATTATTCAAAATAAAGGAGTTTATTTGTGAATATGAAAAAAGTATCCGTGTTTCCTTTAATAAAGAAGTTTTTTTTTTTACTTGGAATTGGATTCCATAATTAATTAAAATAAAGGAGTTTATTTTGATTAAAAATTTTGATTAAAATAAAATAGTTTATTTTATTCAAAATTGGATAAATTAAAATAAAATAGTTTTATTTTGATTTAAATTTGAATTAAAATAAAGGAGTTTATTTTGATTCAAAATTAAATTTTATACTAACTAAATTTTGCCCATTAAATGATATCAATATATATTAAATGTTTATTATTCGTAAGATGAATGTTATTTATTGATGCATATGATGATGTGTATGATAATAAATGGGATTGATTATGGACTATTGACCAATGTGATTGGATTTTATTTTAGTTGGATGCATGAATGTATGGGTTTTATTAAATGGGGTATGCGTACCTCGTCTTCTCTAATTTTTCTGAATGTAAATTCTATCTCCCTCCTATGTACTTCCCCTTGACTGCTGATCAAGGTTTCTATTTATTTCAAATAGTTGTGTAATATGAATAGTTAGAATTAATTTTAGAAAATTAGAGATCAAAAAAGGAAGGAGAGGCGTGAAGACCAGTTTGTAATGGAGCAGGGTTTAAATAAAATTGTTATATTTAAATATTAATTCTCGCACCCCTAGGGGCTTGACCTTTTTGGTTCACTTGGTGGCTCTAGTGAACCAAACTAGAATAAAAGTCCATAATCAATCCAGGTAGAATATAGTATTCTATATGTGCATGCTTATACTATATATATTATATATTATGCAAACATGCTTCGCATGTTCATTAATATAACGTATTATTTTATATATATATATGTGCATATGCGCTAAACAAGATGAGACAAATTAATAACAAACCCTCAATTTTTATATTAAGTCCTAAGCGCTCAAAGATATTTGAAATATCGAACGCGTAAGCTTTCTAGCATGATAAAATTAATAGAGTATTAAATATTTAATATGAGTTTGTTGTGTCACCACAAGGCAAGTATTAAGTATTTAAGATGTTAATTTATCACATTTGATGCTTATAAAGAAAATTTCTTGAACAATATTGTTTTGTTGTTTCACCACAAGGATGATATTTTTCGTTTTTTGAATATATGGAGTGCTAGGTCGGACTTAACTTGGATAATTTTGATTCGGATGTGCCACCACTTGATCAAAATAATCTAAGAGGCAAAAGAAAAGGAGTTGCATAGTTGATGTAATTGACAAAAGTTGTCTACCTATTTATTTATATATAGTTTGTTGTGTCACCACAAGGTTATATACATTTGAAATGGGATCCTTATTCTCACTAGCAGATCTTTAATTAGATTTTGCCGAACTATATATATTGAGGGTAATATAGTTTGAAGAAAATAGTGGGAGATACCAATTTAAAACAAGACCTAAATTATTTTGGTAATTAATAAAAGAATGTATGTTAAAATGTTGTTAATTACAAATTCATTTACTGAGAATTTTACAATGTCTAAAATTACTATCACCGCAAAGCATATTAGATGCTAAATTAACTGGAATAGAATTAAGCGGATTGGTTAAGGAATTTGAGAATAGTTCTCATAATCGAAAAGCTATCTTATGTCCTTAATACGCCTATCCTCGCAATGGTTGCAGCATAATGCCTTTGAGGAAGAGATTGCTACTTTTAGAAAGTGGCAAGATGATGCACGATTGGCTCAATGCATCATGCTCGCATCCATGAGTAACGAGCTTGCCACAAGATGAAACTATGGATGCTCTACTATATTCCCGCACATCAAGTAGTTGATGGTGAGGAAATGGGACCGATAGATATCGATATCTAAGGAGCTCTTCCGATCTAGAATGGCCAATGGCACTATAAATGCATACAAAAGTTCTTAACATAATCAATTTGATTGATCAAATTAGGACAAACTGGTTTTGTCATGGATGGAGAGTTGAGCAAGATTTGATCTTGCACTCACTCCCGGACTCCTTTCACAATTGTTGTGAATTTTTCATATAAACAAGCTAGATATCAAACCGTTGATTTGCTTAACATGTTGAAAATGATGAGAGTCACTTTCCAACCAAGAAAGACCATGTCTTACTGGTAGGGGCCAAAGGATCTTCTGAAAAGAAGAACGATTCTAAGAAGGTAAATAGAAAGGCAAAAACAAAGGATAATAAGAACAAAATTGATACGGATAGCAAAGGAGTTTGCTTCCACTGCAATAAGCCAGGACACTGGAAATAAACTGCAAGAAGCATCTTGCAGAGGCTAACCAAAAGAAGCTTAGTGAAGTTTCGGTTACAAATACAAATTTGTTCATGATTTAAAATAAATTTTTCTTTAAATTAAGGTTCTACTTGGGTATTGGATACCGATTTTGGTTATCATAAATATAGATTTATGAAGGACCAAGTAAGAAGTAGAAAGTTAAACAAGATAAGAAATCTATGTGTGGGAAATGAAGCAAAGGTTCTTTGCATTAGCCATAGAAACTTATAGTTTAGCAATGCCTACGGGGAAATCTATTAAGTCAATAAGTTGTTATTGTATTCAGATTCTTGTTAAAAATATTATTTCCATTTTATTGTTGGACAATGAAATCTTTGGGATTATAATTAAGAACAATTGTTGTTCTATTTATAATAATAATGTTTTGTATAGAATCGAATATTACTTAATAAATTTTGTATACTTGACTTACATGAAAATAATTTTTCATATTGAACAAATTAGTATAAGAAAAGGAGATGATCATTCAAAGAGTTGAATGTGTGTATTTGCTAAAATACAAGTGTGAATTATTTGAAAGGTTCAAAGAATTCAGAAGTGAAACAAATTGGCAATGTATTAAGATTCTTTGATTAGATCAAGGAATAAATACTTGTGCAATAAGTTTCTGGATCATCTCAAATGGTTTTCTCATAATGGAAACATCCTGATACGCAATAATTGATTGATGTATCTGAAAGGAAAAATCGTACCTTGTTGGACATGGTGCGGTCCAAAATGAATTTACCGACATTCCAGTATCCTTCTAGGATCATGTCCTAGAAATGGCTGCATATCTACGAAAAGGTAACCTCAAAATCCAGCCCCAAGACTCTATAAAAGTTTTGGACAGGGAGGATTCCTAATCTTAAGTATGTTAAGATAAGGGGTTGTCCAACTTATATGAAAAAGGTTTCAAAGGATAAGCTTGGGACAAGATTTTATAAGTGTCGATTTGTAGCACATCCTAAAGTAAGTTTAGGGTATATGTTCTATAATCCTACTTAGCAAAAGGTGTTTGTTACGAAACACGCTACCTTCTAAGATAAAGGTGTTTATCATTGAAGGGGCTAGTGGGAGGATAATAGATCTTGAAGAGTTCAAGAACCACAAAACACTATAAATCAAATAAGAGGAACCGTAGAGATGTAACCTATTATACCCAAATCGAATCGTAATTCGAATAGTCATCAAGATACACTGGAGGTATGGATTCATCATAGATGATGATGATGAGGTACACATCATAGAAGATGATGATCTAGTTACTGTTAGGTTTGTAATATTCATGTGCGCAATCAAATTGCATATCAAGAGGCGGAAGCGTGTAAAAATCAGAGTTTAAAAAATTTACAAACCATAAACCCGGATCACCCTTTATGCATAATTATTAATTAAACGAAAAGATAAAGAATAAAATCATACCCTTGAAGATCGAGCTTCCTCAGGTACAAGTTCACCTCCAAATCCTTTCGCGTTCAACTTGAATCCACCGGGTTTGGTTCCTTCCTTTGATCAACGTTAGCCACCCATATGTTTGGCCTCTAGAGGTGATCCACCAAGGAAGAATATGAATTTAAGAAGAAGGGGTGGTTGGCTAAACCCTAGTTTTTCTATCTCTATAGAAAGGGTGTACTCTCCCAACAATTGGAATTATTACGTATGTTGAAAAATCAACAAACCCTATCACCCATAATAAGACTCCTCTTATTAATAGATGTGGACAACCCACCTTAACAATTAAGGAATTGGGTTTTATTTAATTAATTAAATTCTTTTAATTAATTAAGCTCCCTAATCTTATTAGGGATAATTAATTAAACTCTTTTAATTAATTTAACCTCCTAATCTTATTAGGAATAAATGAGAGTACTTATATTAAATTAATTCCTAAACTCTTTTAGAAATTAAAATAATAATAATTGTAATAATATTAATAAGACTCCTCTTATTAATTTATATTTAATATTTCTAAAATATTAAATAATAAATATTAAGCTATTTAATTTATTCTATCACCATAGATTAAATTAAATATACTTAATATATTATTACGATTATGCCATTAACTTCTTAAATAATTATTCTTCCTTTTATGGTGTGACCCTTTAGGTTCTCCATATTAAACCTAGGTTGTGAATAAATCAATTAGAACAATTCTAATCTTATTTAAATA
Organism: Panax quinquefolius; assembly: GCA_020205615.1. Lineage (NCBI taxonomy): Eukaryota > Viridiplantae > Streptophyta > Magnoliopsida > Apiales > Araliaceae > Panax > Panax quinquefolius. The sequence continues at coordinate 22,305,264 of CM035162.1, forward strand.
AATAAATTAAATAATTAATTTATTTAAATAAATAATATTTATTCTACAATAAAGATAAGCCTCCCTAGCGATCAGCGACTTTCCAGATAATATAGATTTCAACATTAATCATAAAAGAACCTTTGAGTAAATAGTTACCGCACAATTCAATCCTTCCACCATACAATGTCCCAATTAAATATAAGACATGGAATTATCGTCAAGTCTTATTTTATTTAATTATATGTATTTCGACTCTTAAATGCACAACTCAAATAATGCAAATTAGAAACTCCTTTCTAATTTCATTACGCTTTTGCCAAGGACTCTTTGGGTTGTCATTTATCGAATCACATAGGACATTTCTCTTCTTTTTATTAGAAGTGGTAGATTCTTTATTGATCATACATTATCTCTATGTACAACTTATTATACCCAAGCATACCCTTTGATATACCCTAAGGGTCTTAAGGAATAAGTCAAAGTATAACTCATCATACACAAGATACTATGATGATCTCAAGTCCAAGGATTACTTGTACTACTATCACTACAGAATTCCTATTGACCAGGCAAATAAAACTCCATTAGGTATTCCTTAGCGAGTCACGTTCAGTGAACTTATTCTCTAATAAGCACCTACATACTTGCTTTAGTGTCTCCACACAAATGATCATGAGATCAATCATCCTCATCCAATGAGCAAGCAACGTATGTACCAATCTATCCGATTCACTAATCCCCAATTTAGTAATCCAATGATTGGGAACTATTTTAGTTTTAAGCTTTCTAAGAATTTAGATCTCATTAGAATGATCATCATCATTATTCTAAAAGCATTGCTTAAAACTATGGGTTTATTACATATTATAAAACAGCATCATGTAGATAATTAAAAGCCTTTTAATAAATTAATACTTTTTATTAATAAATGAATAAGATTGTTACAAAGTATATGCTTTATCATCAAACATGATTGGCTTGTGTGCATACTACTTTCAATCTCCCACTTGCTAAACTAAAGCCATAAATCATGGTATCTTATACTCTTCTTCTTCTAAGTGACGATTATCCTGCTTTGTTGGATAAGCTTTAGTTAATGGATATGTAATGTTGTTCATGAGAGTCCACTATCTCTATAGTGATTTCCCATCTTTCAATGATTCTAATAATCAAATGAAAGTGCCACAACACATGTTTAGATCCAAGATGAGATTTAGGAACTATTCCTAGTTACGTAATGAACTTTTAATCCAAACAATCAACTTGCGACTTCATTTATAGCTATATACTTTGTCTTTATCACTAAACCAAGAACTCTTTCTTTGTTTGGAACCTTTCAAATTAATCGCACCTTTATTCAAGGTAGCCCTTTACCTTAAAGTGGATTTTTACGTCGTCTTGGTGCGTCGAAAAACTTGAGTGCATTAAGCCCTCTAGTTTTAATTAAGACCCACCATGAATATGATCACATCCTTAGTCTTGGGTTAAGCACTTTAAGATATTTTTCACCGACTCATAGTGAACTTCTCCATAATATGGTGATCAACATCGGTCTCGTACATTTCATTGCATACATGATTGTCACTCATGCGACCTCTCTTTTCGAGAGTGCTGTGGGGACTATTAAGAGAGATACACTCCATAGCTCATCGACATGAGACATCTCTCTTGAGTTTGCCATGCTAAACGACTTTAGCATCAAATGAATATCGTTCCTTGGGTTAAGTCGAGCATCCTCTTAAATCTATCTATATAGATTTATATCCCCAATTAAGATACTCTTCCAAATCATTCATGGAGGAATGTTTAGACAACTTTATCTTTACTGATTGTAGCATTAGTATGTCATTCCTTATCCGTAGTATATCAACATATAATACTAGAAATTTCAAGACGCGCCCATCGACCTTTTTGTACATACTAGAACTCTTACCTCATCAGTATGTAACTCTGGATCATCATCTTCTATGATGCGTACCTCATCATCATCATCCATGATGAATCCATACCTCCTAGGTATCTTTTGTACTATTCCAGATTTACGATTCGGTTGTGGTACAATAGGTCTATCTACAGGTTCCTCTTATTTGACTTATAGTGTTTTGTGGTTCTTGAACTCTTCAAGATCTATTATCCTCCCACTATCCCTTTCAATGATAAACACCTTTATCTTAGAAGGCAGCGTGTTTCGTAACAAACACCTTTTTGCTAAGTAGGATTATAGAACACATGCCCTAAACTTACTTTAGGATGTCCAACAAATCTACACTTGTCAAATCTTGTCCCAAGCTTATCTTTTTGAAACCTTTTCACATAAGTTAGACAACCCCTTATCTTAACATACTTAAGATTAGGAATCCTCCCTGTCCATAACTTTTATGGAGTCTTGGGGCCGGATTTTGAGGTTACCATTTTCGTAGATATGCAGCCATTTCTAGGACATTATCCCAGAAGGATACTGGAATGTCGGTAAAATCATTATGGACCGTACCATGTCTAACAAGGTACGAATTTTCCATTCAGATACATCAATCAATTATTGCGTATCAGGATGTGTCCATTATGAGAAAACCATTTGAGATGATCTAAAAACTTATTGCTCAAGTATTTATTCCTTGATCTAATCAAAGAATCTTAATACTTTGCCAATTTGTTTCACTTCTGAATTCTTTGAACCTTTCAAATAATTCACACTTGTATTTCAACAAATACATACATTCAACTCTTTGAATTATCATCTTCTTTTCTTATACTAGTTTGTTCAATTTGTAAAATAATTTTCACGTAAGTCAAGTATACTAAATCCATTAAGTGATATTCCAGTCCTATACAAAACATTATTATTATAAATAGAACAACAATTGTTCTTAAATATAATACCAAAGATGTCATTGTCCAACAATAAAATGGAAATAATGTTTCCAACTAGAACTGGAATATAATAACAACTTATTGACTTAATAGACTTGCCCGTAGGCATTGCTAAACTATAAGTTTCTGTGGCTAATGTAGCAACCTTTGCTTCATTTCCCACACATAAGATTATTTATCTTTGTTTAGCTTTCTACTTCTTCTTGGTCCATTCATAAAACTATATTTATGATAACCAAAGTCGATATCCAATATCCAAGTAGAACCTTGACTTAAAGAAAAAATTATTTTAAATCTTGAACAAAATTGTATTTGTAACCAAAAATTCATTAAGCTTCTTTGGTTAGCCACTGCAAGGTGCTTCTCGCAGTTTCTTTCCAGTGTCCATGCTTATTGCAGTGGAAGCAAACTCCTTTGCTATCCGTATCAGTTTTGTTCTTATTATCCTTTGTTTTTGCCTTTCTATATACCTTCTTTGAATCGTTCTTCTTTTCTGAAGATCCTTTGGCCCCTACCAGTAAGACATGGTCTTTCTTGGTTGGAAAGTGACTCATCATTTTTGAACATGTTAAGCAAATCAATGAGGTCGATATCTAGCTTTGTTCATATGAAAATTCACAATAATTGTGAAAGGAGTTAGGGAGTGAGTGCAAGATCAAATCTTGGATCAACTCTCCATCCATGACAAAACCCATCATTCTAATTGATCAATCAAATTGATTATGTTAAGGACTTTTATGCTGCATTTATAGTGCCATTAGCCATTCTAGATCGGAAGAGCTCCTAGAGATCTCGATATCTATCGGCCCCTACTTTCCTCACCATCAACTACTTGACGTGGGAGTATAGTAGAAGTATCCATAGTTTCAGGCGACGCCTGAAGCTTGTTACTCATGGATACGAGCATGATGCATTGAGCCAATTGTGCATCATCTTGCCACTTTCTAAAAGTAGCAATGTCTTCCTCAGAGGCATTGTCTGCAACCATTGCTTGAGGATAAACGTATTAAGGACATAAGATAGCTTTTCAAGCTATGAGAACTATTCTCAAATTCCTTAACCAATCTCTTTAATTCGGTTTGGTTAATTTAGCATTTAATATGCTTCGCAGTGATAGTAATTTTAGACATTGTAAAATTCTGTAAATGAATTTGTAATTAACAACATTTTAACATACATTCTTTTATTAATTACCAAAATAATTTAGGTCTTGTTTTAAATTGGTATCTCCCACTATTTTCTTCAAACTATATTACCCTCACTTATATAGTTCAGCAAAATCTAATTAAAGATTTGCTAGTGAGAATAAGGATCCCATTTCAAATGTATATAGCCTTGTGGTGACACAACAAACTATATATAAATAAATAGGTAGACAACTTTTGTCAATTACATCAACTATGCAACTCCTTGTATTTTGTCTCTTAGATTATTTTGATCAAGTGGTGGCACATCCGAATCAAAATTATCCAAGTTAAGTCCAACCTAGCACTCCATATATTCAAAAAAGAAAAATATCATCCTTGTGGTGACACAACAAAACAATATTGTTCAATTTTCTTTATAAGCATCAAATGTGATAAATTAACATCTTAAATACTTAATACTTGCCTTGTGGTGACACAACAAACTCATATTAAATATTTAATACTCTATTAATTTTATCATGCTAGAAGGCGACGTTCGATATTCCAAATATCTTTGAACGCTTAGGACTTAATATAAAAATTGAGGGGTTTGTTATTAATTTGTCTCATCTTGTTTTTAGCGCAGCATTACACATATATATATAAAAAACGCTGCGTCATATTAATTAACATGCGAATCATGTTTGCATAATATATAATATATATAGTATAAGCATGCACATATAGAATACTATATTCTACGGATTGATTATGGACTTTTATTCTAGTTTGGTTCACTAGAGCCACCAAGTGAACCAAAAGGTCAAAACCCAGGGGTGCAAGAATTAATATTTAAATATAACTATTACATTTAAACCGGGCTCCATTACAAACGGGTCTTCAAGCGCTTCTTGTTCCTTGATCTCTAATTTTTCAAAATTAATTCTAAATATTCCTATTACAAAACTATTTAAAATAAATAGAAACCTTGATCGTTAATGATCGAGGGAAGTACATAGGAGGAGATAGAATTTACATTTAGAAAAATTAGAGAAGACAATCTGTGCAGACCCCATTTAATAAAACCCATACATTCATGCATCCAACTAAAATAAAAACCAATCACATTGGTCAATAGTCCATAATCAATCCCATTTATTATCATACACATCACCATATGCATCAATAAATAACATTCATCTTATGAATAATTAACATTTAATATATATATTGATATCATTTAATGGGCAAATTTATTTAGTATAAAATCTATTTTTGAATCAAAATAAACTCCTTTATTTTAATCCAAATTTAAATCAAAATAAAACTATTTTATTTTAATTTATCCAATTTTGAATAAAATAAACTATTTTATTTTAATCAAAATCTTAATCAAAATAAACTCCTTTATTTTAATTAATTATGGAATCCAATTCCATAAAAAAAAAAAAAATCTTTTATTAAAGGAAACACGGATATTCTTTTCCTATTCACAAATAAACTCCTTTATTTTGAATAATATGAAATCTTATTTCATATTTAAATAAACTCCTTTATTTAAGGAAATATGGATTTCTTTCCTATTCACAAATAAACTTCTTTATTTTGAATAATATGAAATCATATTTCATATCTAAATAAACTCCTTTATTTAAGGAAAAAATAGAATCCAATTTCAACTCCAATTAGTTAGCATGGAATCCAATTCCAACTCTAATTAGTTAGCATGAAATTTAATTTTAAAATTAAAATAAACTTTTTATTTTAAGATTAAAATAAACCTTTTATTTTAAAATTAAAATAAACTTTTATTTTAAGATTAAAATAATTATATATATATATATATAATATTCAATTTTAAAATTAAAATAAACTCTTTTTATTTTAATATTAAAATAAACTTTTATTTTAAAATTAAAATAAACATTTTATTTTAATTATAAAATAATTAAGAATAATATATATATATATATAGTATATATATATATAACTATTATATATATATATATAATATAATGTAGAAATATATATATATATATATATATATATATATATATATAAACCCGTGCATGTCTTCTTGTTTACCCACTAAATCTTTGTCATAGGTTTATAATATATCTTTTTTAGAAATCCGTACAGACCATTCCATTCCAAAACAAAAAAACCGTGGCCTATTAAATTAAAACTGCATATGCGGTAGCAAAAAAAAAAAAATTAAAACCCAAAGAATTTTTTTTTTCGTAAGTGACCTTTTCAAAAAAAAAAAAATCACCGCTTTTACCAAAGAACTACTAACAAACCGCGGCTCGCTTTTCAAAAAAAAAAAAAAAAAAAAAAATCACTTGCTTTTTGAAATTAGGATCGTATGTAATCTTTTTTTTTTTTTTATTTATTTAATAAATTTTATACAATAAAATTATGCCCAATAAAATTGTTCTAAACACATATCGATATACATATCAAATCTGAACAATTAATAATTCGCATAAAGGTTTGGCTCTGATGCCACTGTTCGGTTTGTAATATTCATGTGCGTAATCAAATTGCATATCAAGAGGCGGAAGCGTGTAAAAATCAGAGTTTAAAAAATTTACAAACCATAAACCCGGATCACCCTTTATGCATAATTATTAATTAAACGAAAAGATAAAGAATAAAATCATACCCTTGAAGATCGAGCTTCCTCAGGTACAAGTTCACCTCCAAATCCTTTCGCGTTCAACTTGAATCCACCGGGTTTGGTTCCTTCCTTTGATCAACGTTAGCCACCCATATGTTTGGCCTCTAGAGATGATCCACCAAGGAAGAATATGAATTCAAGAAGAAGGGGTGGTTGGCTAAACCCTAGTTTTTCTATCTCTATAGAAAGGGTGTACTCTCCCAACAATTGGAATTATTACATTATATGTTGAAAAATCAACAAACCCTATCACCCATAATAAGACTCCTCTTATTAATAGATGTGGGCAACCCACCTTAACAATTAAGGAATTGGGTTTTATTTAATTAATTAAATTCTTTTAATTAATTAAGCTCCCTAATCTTATTAGGGATAATTAATTAAACTCTTTTAATTAATTTAACCTCCTAATCTTATTAGGAATAAATGAGAGTACTTATATTAAATTAATTCCTAAACTCTTTTAGAAATTAAAATAATAATAATTGTAATAATATTAATAAGACTCCTCTTATTAATTTATATTTAATATTTCTAAAATATTAAATAATAAATATTAAGCTATTTAATTTATTCTATCACCATAGATTAAATTAAATATACTTAATATATTATTACGATTATGCCATTAACTTCTTAAATAATTATTCTTCCTTTTATGGTGTGACCCTTTAGGTTCTCCATATTAAACCGGTTGTGAATAAATCAATTAGAACAATTCTAATCTTATTTAAATAAATAAATTAAACAATTAATTTATTTAAATAAATAATATTTATTCTACAATAGGGATAAGCCTCCCTAGCGATCAACGACTTTCCAGATAATATAGATTTCAACATTAATCATAAAAGAACCTTTGAGTAAATAGTTACCGTACAATTCAATCCTTCCACCATACAATGTCCCAATTAAATATAAGACATGGAATTACTCTGTCAAGTCTTATTTTATTTAATTATATGTATTTCGACTCTTAAATGCACAACTCCAAATAATGCAAATTAGAAACTCCTTTCTAATTTCATTCTGCCTTGGCCAAGGACTACTGGGTTGTCATTTATCGAATCACATAGGACATTTCTCTTCTTTTATTAGAAGTGGTAGATTCTTTATTGATCATACATTATCTCCATGTACAACTTATTATACCCAAGCATACCCTTTGATATACCCTAAGGGTCTTAAGGAATAAGTCAAAGTATAACTCATCATACACAAGATACTATGATGATCTCAAGTCCAAGGATTACTTGTACTACTATCACTACTGAATTCTTATTGACAGCAAATAAAACTCCATTAGGTATTCCTTAGCGAGTCACGCGTCAAAGTGAACTTATTCTCTAATAAGCACCTACATACTTGCTTTAGTGTCTCAACACAAATGATCATGAGATCAATCATCCTCATCCAATGAGCAAGCAACGTATGTACCAATGTATCCGGATTCACTAATCCCCAATTTAGTAATCCAATGATTGGGAACTATTTTAGTTTTAAGCTTTCTAAGAATTTAGATCTCATTAGAATGATCATCATCATTATTCTAAAAGCATTGCTTAAAACTATGGGTTTATCACATATTATAAAACAGCATCATGTAGATAATTAAAAGCCTTTTAATAAATTAATACTTTTTATTAATAAATGAATAAGATTGTTACAAAGTATATGCTTTATCATCAAACATGATTGGCTTGTGTGCATACTACTTTCAGTTACATACGATGAGGTAAGTGTTGTAGACACTCAGAGAAATGGATTGAAGCAAGTTTCTCAAATATGGAACATTCGTTTTGATGAGGCAATCAAAAGAGTTTGATTTTATCAAAAAAATAAGAATGAACCTAGTGTGTACAAAAGGGTCAGTGGGAGCATCGTAACATTCCTAGTACTATATGTTTATATACTACGGATAAGGAATGACATACCAATGCTACAATCAGTAAAGATAAAGTTGTCTAAACATTCCTTCATGAATGATTTAGAAGAGTATCTTAATTGGGGATATTAAATCTATATAGATAGATTTAAAAGATGCTCGACTTAACCCAAGGAACGTATATTCATTTGATGCTAAAGTTGTTTAGCATGGCAAAATCCATGGGATGTCTCATGTTGATGAGCCCTTGGAGTGTATCTCTCCTAATAGTCCCCACAGACTCCTGAAAAGAGAGGTCGCGTGAGTGACAATCATGCATGCAATGAAATGTACGAGACCTGATGTTGATCAGTCATATTATGGAGAAGTTCACTATGAGTCGCTGAAAACATCTTAAAGTGCTTAACTTAAGCACTAAGGATGTGATCATATTCATGGTGGGTCTTAATTAAAACTAGAGGGCTTAATGGACTCAAGTTTTTAGACGCACCAAGACGACAGAAAAATCCACTTTAAGGTAAAGGGTTACCTTGAGCAAATTAGTGCAATGAATTGGAAATGTTCCAAACAAAGAAAGAGTTCTTTGGTTTAGTGATAAAGACAAAGTATATAGCTATAAATGAAGTCGCAAGTTGATTGTTTGGATGAAAAGTTCATTACGTGAACTAGGAATAGTTCCTAAGTCTCATCTTGGATCTAAACATGTGTTGTGGCACTTTCATTTGATTATTAGAATCATTGAAAGATGGGAAATCACTATAGAGATAGTGGACTCTCATGAACAACATTACATATCCATTAACTAAAGCTTATCCAATAGCAGGATAATCGTCACTTAAAGAAGCAGTAGTATGAGATACCATGACGATTGGCTTTTAGTGCAAGTGGGAGATTGAAAGTAGTATGCACACAAGCCAATCATGTTTGATGATAAACCATATACTTTGTAACAATCTTATTCATTTATTAATAAAAGTATTAATTTATTAAAGGCTTTTAATTATCTACATGATCTTTGTTTTATAATATGTGATAAACCCATAGTTTTAAGCAATGCTTTTAGAATAATGATGATGATCATTCTAATGAGATCTAAATTCTTAGAAAGCTTAAAACTAAAATAGTTCCCAATCATGGATTACTAAATTGGGGATTAGTGAACTCGATAGATTGGAACATACGTTGCTTGCTCATTGGATGAGGATGATTGATCTCATGATCATTTGTGTGGAGACACTAAAGCAAGTATGTAGGTGCTTATTAGAGAATAAGTTCCTTTGAGCGTGGCTCGCTAAAGGAATACCTAATGGAGTTTTACTTGCTGTCAATAGGAATTCTCAGTAATGATAGTAGTAGACAAGTGATCCTTGGACTTGAGATCATCATAGTATCTTGTGTATGATGAGTTATACTTTGACTTATTTCTTAAGACCCTTAGGGTATATCAAAGGGTATGCTTGGGTATAACAAGTTGTACATGGAGATAATATATGATCAATAAAGAATCTACCACTTCTAATAAAAGAAGAGAAATGTCCTATGTGATTTGATAAATGAAACCCAGTAGTCCTTGGGCAAGGCCAGAATGAAATTAGAAAGGAGTTTCTAATTTGCATTATTTGGAGTTGTGCATTTAAGGATCGAAATACATATAATTAAATAAAATAAGACTTGACAGTAATTCCATGTCTTATATTTAATTGGGATATTGTATGGTGGAAGGATTGAATTGTAAGGTAACTATTTACTCAAAGGTTCTTTTATGATTAATGTTGAAATCTATATTATCTGGAAAGTCGTTGATCGCTAGGGAGGCTTATCCCTATTATATAATAAATATTATTTATTTATATAAATTAATTATTTAATTTATTTATTTAAATAAGATTAGAATTGTTCTAATTGATTTATTCACAACCGGTTTAATATGGAGAACCTAAAGGGTCACACCATAAAAGGAAGAATAATTATTTAAGAAGTTAATGGCATAATCGTAATAATATGTTAAGTATATTTAATTTAATCTATGGTGATAGAATAAATTAAATAGCTTAATATTTATTATTTAATATTTTAGAAATATTAAATATAAATTAATAAGAGGAGTCTTATTAATATTATTACAATTATTATTATTTTAATTTCTAAAAGAGTTTAGGAATTAATTTAATATAAGTACTCTCATTTATTCCTAATAGGATTAGGAGGGAAAATTAATTAAATGAGTTTAATTAATTATCCCTAATAAGATTAGGGAGCCCATTTTAATTAAAAGAGTTTAATTAAAAATACCTTATTTTAATACGGTTACTTGATATCTTTATAAGAGGAGTCTTATATCAGATATCAGATATACGAAATTCCAAAAGTTGGAGAGTACGCTCTTTTTCTATAGAGATAGAAAAACTAGGGTTTAGCCAACCACCCATTTTCTTGAATTTTTATTATTCCTTGGTGGATCACCTCTAGAGGCCAAACACATGGGTGGCTAACGTTGATCAAAAGAAGGAACCAAACCCGGTGGATTCAAGTTGAACGCGAAAAGAATTGGAGGTGAACTTGTACCTGAGGAAGCTCAGATCTTCAAGGGTATGTTTCTTATTCATCTTTTCCGTTTAATTAATAATTTTGCATAAAGGGTGATCCGGGTATATGGTTTGTAAAAATTTTAAACTCTGATTTTTACACGTTTCCGCTTATTTTTGCAATTTTATTGCGTTCATGAATATTACAAACCTAACACAAACAACCAACAAACAAGTTCCCGTATCATCTACACTGCCATCACAGTGAGTTAGATCGGTTGCCAGTTTCGTATATACCTTCGCTCTCTGAAGGAATTGTTTAGCCCAGCTCCCATATGTCAACCATCAAAGGTTACGATTGTACCACAGCCTAACTTTCTCTTAACTTATACGAATTATTAAATTATAATGCTCGTTAAGTTAATTTCTTATTCCTTTTGGCTTTCTGGCAAGTAATTTCCATACCTCAGGATTCATTCTTATCCGATTCACATTTGGCTTTCATTAATCTCATTACCGTTCGATACGGCTTTCTTGATACCATTCGTATCTTAATTACTACATTCATCAACGGCTATGTCATACAACCAGGGTATACTTAGCACATTCGTCAAACGCGAATACGATTCACGAGGATCGTTTATGTATTCAACGTTCACGTTGCTCGTCTCTTAATCTCTCATTCAACCTTTACTCAAGGTTTTAATTGCTTTCGATCGTTATCCATCCCATGAACCCCATGTTCATTATTCTTTCTTAATGTCAAAGCCATACGATTTGCTGTATGCTAAGACCGATCATTCATCGCAACAACGTTACGTTCACAGCGTCTAAACGCTTTACATTCATCTCTCAATGCCATGTCATAAAATCAAAATGTTATACATTAACATCATCAACCAACGTCTAAGGAATCATAACAATAGCAATCCCACGCATTCGTTTTTCGCGACTACGGTCCCCGGACATCGGTTCCATAACCCACATCTACATTCTTTGTCTTTTATTCTCGTTTAATATTTTCATTCAACCTTTATTAAAGGTTTAAAACACTTGATTAAGTGTTACATTAGTTGAACATTATGTTCATATTTCTTTCTTGCTCATCCTCCAATAACTGAGAACTAAAAATCTCATTTCTGGGCATTACTCTACCAAATGACTGCTTGCCGTGCCCTTCCTTTCCTCTCTCTGTTGTGCGGTATGACCTACTTCTCTCTCCTCTCTTCCGGCTAGTGTGGCTGGCATGAGTCCTTACTTATGGTGCGTCATGCTCTGCCACACTCCAGAAGATTTTTGTACTATACATAGCGTTGCGACTCCATAAATTGTACTTTGGTTCGCGCTGCGACGAACTCTTCTGATGTACTCGGACAACATTACTGTGACTTAACGTCGGCCTCTAAGGCATAAAGGCTAACTACATTGTACTTGTTAGAGCATGAACACCTAGAAAATTTTTCTAAGTCTTTTACAAGCTTGAGATGCTGATTTCGAAATCTCATAACTTCTTCGTTATAACTCAGAACGAGGTCGTTCCAAAGCCATTTTCTTCCTTATCTTACGTACTTCGATTATCCTCGGATAGAACTTTGTTCTGAATCAATTAACATGCCATTCAATTGGCTTAATCTTCATTCTTCGTTCATTTTAACGTCTTTAACGTTCTTTGTTCGTTCGGTCGTAATTCGGTCATCCGAACTTGGAATTTGTTCATTCTTGAGTCCACGACTCACGTTTTATATGTTCTCTTACATTCTTATGAAACCCTACCCGTTCGGGTTCATTTACTAACTTTCAAATTCTCATTCGTCTTTTACGGAAATTTTGCCATAACTTCATTATAGCTTAGTTTTAAATTCGTTCTTCATGAACGTTTCTGCCATTCCTAACCAAGCAATAAGCATCTAACTTATATGCGATGGTTTTAAACTTGTCCATCAACAACAATTACACTATGATGGTTTTAAATTTGTCCATCAACAACGTTCTTCGTGTTCTTCGCGTTCTTCGTTCGTTCTTCATTTTAATCGATATTTTGGATTACAATTCTACTTTTTCTTTGAATTTGATGTTATAGAAAATCATTCCTTACTTAATTCACCTACTCGTTCATAATATTCATTCGGATCGCTCAAAATCCTCACGAATCTTATACTTGCTTAAGAAATTTATAAACTAAATTTCTTATTTTTATTTCTTTATTTTCTTATGATTTCAACCATATGAAATCATTACTAATCTCTTTTACTTCTTATTCTCATTAAGCTATGTTTTTGACATAGAAAACTTAAGAAAATATTAGAAGAAACTAGGGTTCGGATTACCGTTCTTCTTTAATCTCCTTCTGTCGGACAAAGCGTGCATTCAAGCTAGCTTTTCCTTCCTTCTTTCCTTCTCTTCCCCATCCAGAACTCTCTCTTTCTCTCTCTCAAGTGTAGGATTTTCAAAATCCCATTCAAATGAGATTAAGCTTCCTATTTATAGATTTTCAAGGTTAGGGGCAAAATAGTCATTTTGCCCTAAAATCACTATTCACACCTCCTTATTATTCAAGACTTAAGGACTAATTTAACTTAGCCCTCAAGTTTGCTTAGCCCTTAAGTTTAAGTAGTTTCGTCTTTTCGGTTTTTGGTCAAGCAGTTTTAAAAGCTGCGATTCTCGGAATCCAAATATTTTTGGATATTTCGTTTTCTTTCTGGAATTAACTTTTACGTATTCTTGAATTTTCAAAAAGCGAAAAACACTTTTTTGGCGTCAAGCGTTTTCCTTCACGTTTTCCCCTAATGTAGCTAAGCGAGTGAAAAGTACATACATATGATACTTTTTGTCATTTTTATTTTCGTCCGATTTACTTGCGTTTTTGAGAAAAACTTTTATCGACTTACTTAACTTTTCACGATATATTATCGTCAAATCTTTCGACGGAATGTCATTTTCGACATACCTAGAACTCTCGGAAAGGCTTAGGTTATTCAAACCCTAACCCTTAGGTTTCGTTGGGTGAATAATGCCTATTTCGTCTTTTTCCCCAAAAAAATATTTTTTTTCAGGAAAAATTTTATTTTTCGTCTTGAAAATCTTACTCGTTCAATCTAGCTCGTGGCGAGAATCCTCAGATTAATAATCATTCTAGGTTATAGAAGCGATTAATAAACTTCATATACATAATAGTATTAATAAAAATTCCTTTTATTAATAACTAATTCTTTAAACCTAAATTCTGGATAATCCAAAATTCCGGGTTGTTACATTCTTCCCTCCTTATAAAAATTCTGTCCTCGGAATTTCTTAAAACCAACCCTTACCCGGGTCATCACATTCTTCCCTTGTTCACAGAATTTCATCCTCGAAATTTTTAACTTACTCTTCTTCTCAACTTCTCTTCAAAGAAGTTATTATCTTTCAAACATTCCCTACTCTTCATAACTTATCAAGATTGATGAAGTGAAAGGAATAACGAGGAATATAAAGATTCCTTTAAAACATTTCATACTTTTTCTTTGAGGGTCAAATTGACCATGAACTCTTACTACTAAGTTTACCAAAGATAACGTCGTCGTAACCTTTCTTTCCACTGTCAGTTTATAATCACAAAGAAGGTAAACTACCTCTTCCATACGTAGGTGATTAACCCATCATATAACCCCATTTCGGAGTATGTTCACCTCAGACTTACTCAATAGATTCTGCACCAAAACAATTTTGTTTGGCAAAACTCTTCAAAGAAAGCTCGATTTTCTTTTTAATCATAACATACCATTCGTCTTAGCCAAATCAAGTAGCTTAGACCATACCAATAAATTGGACATCAACTTGAAACATTCGTCTAGTCAACTCGCTTGACATCGAATAATTCTTTAAATTCGTTTCGCAATACATCAAAACGTTTTATGACGTCATGATACCGCACTCTTCACGATGACGTTGAGGACTTTCGTCGGTTTATGACTTCGTCATTATACATCATACCATAGCGGGTTGTTGATCCTAAGATCAAATCCAACACCAGGTTTAATTGCATTGATAACTCCATCCTTTTACCATCTTTGCATCAAATGCACTGATGATATAAAATTCATTTTGATATTTTAAACCAATTTCTGTTTAGCTGAAACAATTAGTATAGACATACCAAGAATAGTTCTTTTAAAATCCATTGGTTCCAAAAGCTGAACCAATTCTTTCATTTTCAAAATGTGCACATCAGCACAATTTCAGGAAATTTCAAAATCTAGCATAGCTAGATGACTTGGAATATCCTATTCTCCATCTTCCTTTATTGTCTTACTTGCGACAATACTTACTCTTCTCTGGCACCTTCAATGCCAAGTCTCTTGAAAATACTTACTTCGAGGTCTAAACATTCAATACCTTAGTATAGTTCATCAACTTACCACACTTTATGTGTTTAGGACTTTCCACAACCATATGTGTTTAAGAACTTATCTTCGCAATATGTAATCCAAGAACAAATCAAGGACTATCCATATGCTTAGGGCTCAGAAACATAACATATAAATATGAGTCACAAACTTTTCATAAGTATGAGTTTCAAGAACCTGCACCTATCTTATCATTCTCTACCTATCAAGTATATACCTGAGAAAAGATTCACCTTCTCTTTATATACATCTTGATAAGCGCTACCAATTCAATGATTATCACGTTGTAATAAAGCGAGTGGTTGTTACACCAAGCACAAACCTCTGCCCATACAAAGATTCATACAACTCAGCCATCACATGAGTCCTCAATTGAAATCTTAGAACTTCTAACTTTCTCTTTACTTAATACGAATTTTCTTTAATTCGTATGCTATCCTTTATATCTCAATCTGAGTTCTTCTTTCCGTACTACTTCGTAGTACCATTCATTCATAGCATTAGCTATAAATCATTCCTCGTTTAACAGCTCATCTGTTACTATGATTTACTATGATCACGTGGTGATCTTCTTATCCTTCTCTTTACGATTATAGTCTTAGGTACTCATACATAAGGTTTATACCCTATCAGCTCTGATACCAACCTGTAACGCCCCGAAATTCGGTCTATCTTTACACCCAGATTTCGTACGTCACTAGTACATCATTCATTCTGCATACATCATTATATACTGAAATATAACAACATACACTCTCAAATCCCAGGTTCTAAAACCTTATAGCTTTTCTCATTACGAATAATGATAATTACATTATTCTTTACATCTTACACGAGTGACTTTTATCCGCCACCAAGGATACATAATCGTTCATTAAACTATTCTATAGTTTAATTCTCATCTTTGTACATTACAAGTCTTCACTTGATCTTCTCACTCATTCACCTTCTGAATGACACTTCATCTGGATACCTTCAGCTTGATCTAAATGGGATCCTCAATTTCTTCTAACATCGTTTGCTAAAAATGTTTTTCATTTAAAGCAAGTGTGAGCATTCAATTGCCCAGCAAGTCATAACAGTTGAACAAACATCTTCAAGAATTTAATCATTCTTTTCAGAATTCAATAACCGAACAAAGGTTACGAAGCAGCTTGAATAATAGGAATAGTCTTGATTCCTATCATCCTAAAACATTAGTTACATGCACTTTGAAATACTTTCATTCTCTACTCTCTTTCATCCACATTCTGTCTGGCTAGAATCAATAGCACAGACTTAACAATAACAGTTCATGTATAAACAGAACATTCTTTTATTGAACAGTTCAAACATAGAACAATTCATCTCATAGAAACACCGAAGTGTTCACATCGTGGCACAATTCCTCATACGTTCTACCACCTTGTACAAATATCACACATTCGCACATAGACAGAACTTCTCCAGTTCAACATCTGAGAAGTTTTAGAAACTAGCATTCATTTAAAATATGAATGAAGTTAGGAAACTTGCCTTACATGCATGACTCGACTACTGTTGAACTACTCATTCAATCCCTATAACACATAAGGAAATAACAATACACGACCAATTAGTCATATACTTAACTTACGCTTTGGTTTACTTAACTTTACTTCTTAAGGTTCGCGTTCTTACAATATAATTTCTGCGACTAACTTTCATTCTTGGTTTACGGATTTCATGACATCTGGAGATGTCTTACTTAAAACGTTCATCATCTTTGTTGATTTACATTCTTATCTTCTTCTTATACTTCTCTAGGACTCGACACATCGCTTCTCGCTAGTAGTCCATATGGTACTCTGAGTGGTTTCCCACAAACAACCAACAAACAAGTTCTCGTCTCATCTCTACTTTGCCATCACGGTGAGTTAGATCGGTTGCCGGATTTCATTATATACCTTCGCTCTCTGAAGGAATTGTTTAGCCCAACTCCCATATGTCAACCATCAAAGGTTACGATTGTACCACAACCTAACTTTCTCTTAACTTATACGAATTATTAAATTATAATGTTCGTTAAGTTAATTTCTTATTCCTTTTGGCTTGTTGGCAAGTAATTGCCATACCTCAGGATTCATTCTTATCCGATTCACATTCGACTTTCATTAATCTCATTACCGTTAGATACGGCTTTCTTGATAGCATTGGTATCTTATTTACTACATTCATCAACGGCTAAGTCATACAACCAGGGTATACTTAGCACGTTCGTTAAACGCGAATACGATTCACGAGGATCATTTATGTATTCAACGTTCACGCTGCTCGTCTCTTAATCTCTCATTCAACCTTTACTCAAGGTTTTAATTGCTTTCGATCGTTATCCATCCCATGAACCCCATGTTCATTATTCTTTGTTAATGTCAAAGCCATACGATTCGCTGTATGCTAAGACCGATCATTCATCGCAACAACATTACGTTCACAGCGTCTAAACGCTTTACATTCATCTCTCAATGCCATGTCATAACATCAAAATGTTATACATTAACATCGTCAACCAACGTCTAAGGAATCACAACAATAGCAATCCCACGCATTTGTTTATCGCGACTACGGTCCCCGGACATCGGTTCCGTAACCCACATCTACATTCTTTGTCTTTTATTCTCGTTTAATCTTTTCATTCAACCTTTATTAAAGGTTTAAAACACTTGATTAAGTGTTACATTAGTTGAACATTATGTTCATATTTCTTTCTTGCTCATCTTTCAGTAACTGAGAACTAAAAATCTCATTTCTGGGCATTACTACACCTTGGATTGCTTGCTGCTTGGTGCCCTTCCTTTCCTCTCGTGACTGTGTTGACCTACTTCTCTCTCTCTCTCTTCCAGGGGCTGCATTTGCGGCATGCAGTGAGTCCTTTTAGTGGTCGTATTTGGCATGCCACACTCGAAGATTTTTGTACTATATATAGCGCTGCGGCTCCATAAATTGTACTTTACGGTTGTTGCATGCGAACTCTTCTGAGTGTCTTTCGACACTTTATTTATTGCGGCTATGGCGTTGGCCTCAAAGGCATGACTTGCATGTTATGGCGCCGAGCATGAAACCTAGAAAATTTTTCTAAGTCTTTTACAAGCTTGAGATGCTGATTTCGAAATCTCATAACTTCTTCGTTATAAATCAGAACGAGGTCGTTCCAAAGCCATATTCTTCCTTATCTTATGTACTTTGATTATCCTCGGACAAAACTTTGTTCTGAATCAATTAACATGCCATTCAATTGGCTTAATCTTCATTCTTTGTTCATTTTAACGTCTTTAACGTTCTTTGTTTGTTCGTCCGTAATTCGGTCATCCGAACTCAAAATTCATTCATTCTTGAGTCCACGACTCACACATTCTCTTACATTCTTATGAAACCCTACCTGTTCGGGTTCATTTACTAACTTTCAAATTCTCGTTCGTCTTTTACGAAAATTTCGCCATAACTTCGTTATAGCTTAGTTTTAAATCAGTTCTTCATGAACGTTTCTACCGTTCCTAACCAAGCAATAAACATCTAACTTATATGCGATGGTTTTAAACTTGTCCATCAACAACAATTACACTATGATGGTTTTAAATTTGTCCATCAACAACGTTCTTCGTGTTCTTCGCGTGTTCTTCGCGTTCTTCGTTCGTTCTTCATTTTAATCGATATTTTGGATTACGATTCTAATTTTTCTTGGAATTTGATGTTATAGAAAATCATTCCTTACTTAATTCACCTACTCGTTCATAATATTCATTCGGATCGCTCAAAATCCTCGCGAATCTTATACTTGCTTAAGAAATTTATAAACTAAATTTCTTATTTTTATTTCTTTATTTTCTTACGATTTCAACCATATAAAATCATTACTAATCTCTTTTACTTCTTATTCTCATTAAGCTATGTTTTTAACATAGAAAACTTAAGAAAATATTAGAAGAAACTAGGGTTCGGATTACCGTTCTTCTCTAATCTCCTTCTGTCGGACAAAGCGTGCATTCAAGCTAGCTTTTCCTTCCTTCTTCTCCTTCTCTTCCCCCATTCGAACTCTCTCTCTTTCTCTCTCAAAGTTTAGGATTTTCAAAATCCTATTCAAATGAGATTAAGCTTCCTATTTATAGATTTTCAAGGTTAGGGGCAAAATAGTCATTTTGCCCCTAAAATAACTATTCACACCTTCTTACTATTCAAGACTTAAGGACTAAGTTAACTTAGCCCTCAAGTTTTCTTAGCCCTTAAGTTTCGTAGTTCCGTCATTCGGGTTTCGTCCGACAATTTTAAATACTGCGATTCTCGGAATCCAAATATTTTTGAATATTTCGTCTTTCCTTTACCGATTAACTTTTACGTATTCTTCGAATTTTCAAAAAACTGAAAAACACTTTTTGGCGTCAAGCATTTTCCTTCACGTTTTCCCCTAACGTAGCTAAACAAGTGAAAAGTACATTGTAATACTTTTTGTCGTTTTTATTTCGTCCGATTTTTGTACGTTTTTCGAGAAAAACTTTTATCGGCTTACTTAACTTTTCACGATATATTATCGTCAAATCTTTCAACGGAATGTCATTTCGACATACCGAACTCTCGAAAAGGCTTAGGTTATTCAAACCCTAACCCTTAGGTTTCGTCGGGTGAATAGTGCCTATTTCGTCTTTTTCCGCGAAAATATTTTTCTTCCCAGAAATTTTTTATTTTTGTCTTGAAAATTCTTACTCGTTCAGTCTAGATCGTAGCCAGAATCCTCCCGATTAATAATCATTCTAGGTTATAGAACAATTAAGAAACACATAGCACATAATAGTATTAATAAAAATTCCTTTTATTAATAACTAATTCTTTAAACCTAAATTCTGGATAATCCAAAATTTTGGGTTTTTACACCTTCTATATTCCTTGAAATTTGTGTAATATCCTGAATATTTTTGCTTCATCCAATATCTTTTCGTGGAAATATTCTTCTGAGCATTCTTGAATTTTTCTCCACAAAGCAATATCATGATGACAATTTGGACATTATTGAGTTCAGGATAAATTAACTTATAAATCTTTAAAACTTATTCTTGAACTTGTTTTATTGAATTATTATGTCATTGTCATGATGAGTTATGTTGGTTATTATGTGAAAACATTAAAGATTCTTAGAAATCACAAAGGGTTGAAAATCAGATTTTGCTAAAATTGGAGTATGAAATTTAATTGACCATATCTCCTATTATATTTCAAATTTTTTAGTGTGGTCAAGTTCTAGAGTTAGATCTATGAGTTTTCTAACTCATCCAAGTGGAATCAGAGGAAAATATGTTGTAGATTTTCGTGTGGACTAATTTTAGCAAAGGAGTCAAAAACTGCAAATTACCAAAAAGGCTACTGCCCAGAAGTTAAAAGGGCATTTTTGGCCACTTAGTTTGTGAAATAAATTCTGGCCTTTTGGGACATGCAAATATATGGTATAAAGTACCTTCTGTCCAAAAATAAGCTCATTCTGACTTAAAATAAGCATGTTATGACTATTTTAATATTTAGGTTTTTCCGACAAAAAATACTATAACCGGAGTTCTATAACTCCGATGACCATGAAATTTAAACTGAAAGCTCACATTAACATGTGTAAGATCCTACCAAGATTTGGGAATTTCTGGAGTTAAACTTGAGGTAGCTAATTTCATAAAGAATTAATTAGAAATTGACTTTTGAACAATACTTAAGGGAGTTGAAAATTTATAAAAAAAATACTTGTTGTGTATGAAATATATGTATATATGTTTAGTTACGAACATATGAATTAAATATATTATGTGAAGTAACAAAATTGGAAAATAGGATTTTATGGTTTGGGAATCCTATATAGGGTATATGCAGATTTTTTATAAGGGATTTGATCATTGGTGATGAAATCTTATGAGTATGGCATTTTTGAATGATTAAATGCACTATTTGTTAAAGTATAAACAATTGAAATAAATTGTTTATAAGTTTAAGAAGTGATTAAAATATTGTTATAATATTAATAATATTAGAGTATGAGTTTATTAAGTGATTGATAATATTTGGATAAATTTAAATTTTTTAATATTTATCCTTGTTTTCGTTTGATTAATGTTTATATCATTGTCATCATTCTCATGCTTATATTGTGATGAAAGTCATCTTTGGCTTACGTGCATAGATAGACTTGGTATGATTATGACCAAGGATTATTCGGTATAATCATGACCGTAATGTGACGAATGATGTGGTGAAAGTCCTCAGTGGCTTGTAGTGCATTGATGGACAGTTTTTGGTATGATTATGACCAGGGATTATTCGGTATAGTCATGATCATTGATGATTTAATGAATATCCTTGGCCCATAGTGCAAGGATGATTCGATGATGTGGTTTATTTATTAAGCTGAGTCTCAGCAATAAAAGTGATGAAAAAACCTTTATTAAATCATAAAAGATAGTAGATTTTATTCTCTACTTGACTCTTTTAATGGATTGCTTGTTCCGCTGCAGTTTAACTTGATGTCTATTGTATTTTATCAGTTTAACATTGTTGAAGGCTAATGATAATTTATTCTATATTATCTTAGTAATAATATTTCTTACTAGGCTTGTTGAGCTCACCCTTCTGCTTTCATTGTTCTCTTCAGGAAATCAGAATGTAGCCGGGTCTAGTCGGGGAATGGAGTGACGGTCTGAGATGATAGCATTAGTAGTCCTCACTATTCTATGAAATAGTGTGATAATAAATGTAATGAGGACTTCATTGAGTTTGTATACTGTTTAGAGGACAATATACGTATTAAAACTCTGAGTTTATGTTTTGTTGTATTTTACACGACTGTTGTATAATTAAGTTGTATTTAAATTTTGTACCATGTATTGGCAACTCAGAATGGGTGATGTATACCTATTTTGGGGGCGTTACAGCTTATCTCACTGAATGCAATACCCTACTTATTCGTTCAATTGAGCTAGTATGTCTAAAACAATTATTCATATTGAACTTAGTATTGTTCTTGAATACTATGAAAGTGTCTATGCCATTTGATTCGGCTAGATTATATATATGTTTATAAAAAAATTGTCCAAACCAATTGATTGGTGCAAAAATCTTGAAAAATGAGTTGAACAACCCTTAAGGTAAGGGGAATGTATGTTGTTGGAAACCCCAACACATGAGTATATTAGTACTGTAGTTGTGACGACCCCAAAATAGGTCCATTCCATCCAACCCATTCTGAGTCGCCAAATACATGGTACAGAAACAACTACAACTTTATTATCACAACAATAAAACTGTGAGTTTAAATACAAATATTATCTTCTAGACAATATTTATACTCAAATAAATCCTCATCACATTTATTGATACATTATTTTACAATAATGGTGAGGACTACTAAACAACTCTCTCTAGAACCTTCATTCCATACCCCACTAGTACTCATTACATTCTCGCCTCCCGAGAAGGAAAATGGAACAACAAGGAAAAGGGTGAGCTCAACTAGCCCGAAGAAGAATACTATGACTAAGATAATATACAAAAATTATCGTTAGTCTCCAATAGGGAAAAATCGATAGAATACAATAGACAACAAGTTTCGAGATCAATATTCGCGGTGAAATAATAATTCATAGAAGAGTTACGTAGAGAATGAAATCTACTATAATCTATGAATTTAACGATCCATCATCAAAATTTTATCCAGTAACATCAATCAATATTCATTTCAAATCAAACATTCATCTTTGCACTACACAGCCAAAGATATTCATCGATCGGTCATGTTCATCTCAACACTGTTCATCTTTGCACTCTGAGGCCAAAGATATTCATCGATCGGTCATGTTCATTTAAACACCGCTCATCTTTGCACTCTGTGCCAAAGATATTCTTGAAATCATTCATCTTTTTTACTCTGGGCCAAAGATATTCAATAATATCATCATTTAAGACTGAGGATGATGAAAAATATTTTTAAAGAACGAATCTAGTGAAACAAAATGACAAGGATTAAGGATTAAGGATTCGTACTTGGTTTTATCCACGTCCAAAAATACCTCAAAAATAATCATAGTGGTGTAAAATTCAAGAATAATCAAAACATGGATACAATCAAAGCTAGTATCCAGAATAGATATTTTGGACGAAAAGAAGAAATTTTATTTTTTGATTGAATAGTGCGAGTATCGTGAATAGTGTCAGAGTATCGTGAATAGTGCAGATATCGTGAATAGTAACTCAGACACCAAAAGATAGAAATTCCACAAAAACATCTTCACGCTTCATGAATAGTACTTTCGTGAATAGTAACTTCATGAATAGTAACTCATGAATAGTAACTCGTGAATAGTAACTCATGAATAGTAACCCCAGACATGAAAAAGTTCCAAATTTGATAAAAACTTGGATCAACATTTCAAAGATAATGATATTGAAGAAATAATATCATTACGAAAAAAAAATATCCCTTACCTCAAAGAATCGATTACCGGAAGGAAAGGTCGGAAGTGATCTTTGAATGAAACTTATCTTGAGCAAGAACTCTCAAAGTATCTAAATACTCACAAAATACGCTCAATAATAGAGAGAAAAGAGAAAACTTTGTTTACGGTGTGATTTTCAATTCTAACTTAGCCCTCTATTTATAGGAAAATGTTAGCCGTAAGGCAGACTTGACTGCTACACGATGGCTTTACACCGCTACTATTGCCACCCACCACATTTGAAATAAAATTCAGCACATTTTTTCACCAACCACAAGTGGGGCCCACTCAATTCTAGAATTTTCCACCAAAATCAATTATAAACCTAATTTCCGAATCAGACACCTCTTAAAATTCATAACAAATAATTCGTGCATTTTTAACGGTTCAAAATTTGTGGACATATACTCAACTTATGTATGTATAACATATCCAAAAATTACAACGATCCAACGGTCGGATTAAATATTATAACTCACACAATAAAGCTATAATAACACCGATTTGATCTATTAATACCTCCAATCCGACAAAATAAAACATCTCAGCATTAATTCCTTCATTAATAACCACATAAATAAATCCATCATTTATATTCATATAAAATAAATATTTCTTTATCATATGAATCAATAATTAATTATTCACAAATAATATTACAGAATCACATTTATGACAACCAGGCTGTTCCCAGGAAAGAGGGGGCTTTCCAATAAGGATCTCTCCTTACTGGCGCGCAATTAGGTGACCAAACCTCTCCTTAGACAGAACTTTCTAGACATTGCCAATAATGTTATCTAATAATATTATTCAAATAATATGAATTATTGATCTGATAATGGGAAATACTGTGCAGTGACAATTATTGAACAACAATAATATAAAATATCAACGCAACAATTATTGAATCAATAAAATAAAATATTGAGCGAATAACTCTTTGTGAAAATTATTGAGTAGTGCCATCTTACGTCACGAATCAATAATTCAACAATCTTGTGCAATACTGGTGTAACTCTTTGTGCAACCGCGCGTATTCATTGTATTTTAACCACCGGGTATTCCAACGGTCTTACTTGGTAACAACTACGCTCGTTATTTATAACCACCCAAACTTTGTCGTTTTCCTTATCCAATCGCTTTCTAGTTATGGGGCCCACACATGGTCGCTGGCTTGGTCGCATACGAATATTCTGAAGCGATGCACGAATATTCCACGACCAAACGAATATTCCCAAACAACAATGAATATTTTATAACCACTTGCTTATTTTGAAATATTTGCGTATTTAACCCTTAACTATCCACATTAATCAAATCAACCCTTACTATTTCAAAATAATAAATAAAGGAAATTCCTTTTATTTAAAAATTTTCGGTCTTACAACCTCCCTCCTTATGAAATTTCGTCCTCGAAATTGGCGTACGATACTGGTGTTTGAAAAGATGAGGATACCTCGCTTTCATTTCCGTTTCCAATTCGGTCATTTCCTCTATAGCATGATTCCTCCACAAAACTTTAACTTGTGGTATGACCTTTCTTGGCGTAGGACATGCTCCTTCCTATCCAAAATCTTGTGGTACCTCCTCATACGTTAAGTCTTGGCTATCTCATCCGGTTCTAACTCTATAACGTGGTTCGGGTCTTTCACATATTTCTGAAATGCGAGATATATGAAACACATTATGAACACGAGACATACTTGGAGGTAACGCAAGTCTATAGGCTATATTTCCTACTCGGTCAAGAATTTGAAATGGACCAATAAATCGTGGATTTGAGCTTTCCTCTCTTCCCAAATCTTGTAACTCCCTTCCATGGAGCAACTTCGCAACAATACATGATCCCCTACATTAAATTCCATATCCTTTCGATGAAGATCCGCATAACTCTTTTGTCGATCTTGTGCTGGTTTGTATCGTTGTCGAATCATTAGTCATACGTAAATGCTTTCGGGTCCCAACAATGTTGCTTCACCCACCTCATCCCAACATATTGGAGAACGACATTTTGTCCATATAATGCTTGAATGGAACCATGCCTATATTTGTTTAATAACTATTGTTGTATGAGAATTCCACCAATGGCAAGTACTTATCCAACTTCCTTTGAAATCTAGGACACGAGTTTTAATATATCTTCAAGAGTTTGAGTAGTCCTTTCTGATTGCCCATACGTTTGAGGATGGTATGCCAAACTGAATCGTAAATTCGTGCCCATAGCTTTCTAACCCAAAATCATGAAGTGAATCTTGGGTCACTATCCAAAACTATGGATACGGGCATGCCATGCAACCTCACAATCTCATTCACGTACATACTAGCAAGGCGTTCAAGGAATAAGTCTCCGTATCGGCAAGAAGAAATGAGCAGATTTGGTTAATCTATCAACAATAACCCAAATAGCATTGATGCCTTGAGAAACCGTAGGAAGACCGTAACGAAATCTATGGTAATGTGTTCTACTTCCATTAGGAATCTCAAGTGGTTGCAACGGACCCTTAGGTACTAGATGCTCGCCTTTACACGTTGGCAAGTTAAACACATCGAGATAAACTTTACAATCTCTCTCTTCATATTATTCCACCAAAATGTATGTCGAAGATCACGATACATTTTAGTACTTCGAGATGGATTGCAAATGGTGTATTGTGTGCCTCCATCATAATCTTGTACCTCAAATCGAGTCGTTAGGAACACAAAGTCTATAGTGGACTCAAGTATTCCTTCTTCATCAATTCTCGCTTAAGAATAGCTCCTTCTTGTACTTTCCTCTTCATACGCATCATTTCAAGATTCGGTGGCAAGCGACTTTAACTAAAGTCGATTATACTCAGTATATCATCACGTGGGTACCTAGAGTTTTCATCTTCATCTCTATTATTTGTAAATTATCTGAAATTAGTCTTTGACAATATCGTACTTTCGTACTTATATCGATCTTCTACTCAACACGTCGCCTACCACGTTCGCTTTTCCAGGATGGCATGGTCGTAAACATGTCTTTGAAATGAGTCTCCTCTTGAGTTCTTGAAGCTCTTCCCACATTCCTTGCTCCATTCGAATTTTGTATCTCTACGAGTCAATTTGCGATAATGGAATAGCGATTCGAGAATATCCTTCAACGAATCTCGATAATAACCAACTAAGCCTAGAAAGCTCGTATTTGATTCTCGACTTAGGTTGCTCTCAAGCTGTGACTCATATCCCAATCTTGGATAGACGTCACAATGACACCTATCGATTTACTATCGCACGAATATGGCGCCCCTACAGAGAGTAAAGCAGGTGAATTCCACAAAGGAAGTCACAAGATAAAGGCTCGGTACCAAATTCTATAGTTGAATTTTAACTCACGAAGTTCAATAGAGCCATTCTATATGAGATTTTAGAAATGAGTTTTGTACCGGGTTCAAAGTCGATACAAAATTTAATATCAGGCTTTGGGAGTAAGTCAAGAAATTCTTCAGGAAATACGTCAGGAAAAATCAATAACAACAAGAATATTATTCAAATCTGACGTGTCTTTATTCAAATCCATAACATGGACTAAGAAAACTTGACATCCGTAATAAGCGAATGACGTCATGGCTTGATATGAAAATGTTTGATTACAATGGTTTGATTGCTTGAATTGAATAACAAAAGTTGCTTAGGAATATGAAAACTAATGACCTTACAAAAGCAATCAATTTGGCATGATGAGTAGTTAACCTTAAAATCACATCAAAAGCAAATATCTCTATAGAAATAAGGTTAACGGGTAATGTGATAGTGC
Organism: Panax quinquefolius; assembly: GCA_020205615.1. NCBI lineage: Eukaryota > Viridiplantae > Streptophyta > Magnoliopsida > Apiales > Araliaceae > Panax > Panax quinquefolius. The sequence continues at coordinate 22,332,974 of CM035162.1, forward strand.
CAACTGAATCAAACAAGATTTCTAAACAACAGATGTAATGAAAGTTTCTCTAACGGATTCTCCATAAATAGGTCAAAGTCTAATTTCTCCGTAGTCAAGTTCAAGCGTTGGCGCAAGCAAGAGAGATAAAGAATGGGTAGAACCAGGTATCTAGTAAGGTATAAACTTCGCAAGAATTTATAATTAACTAACGTGCTAACCGTTCGGGTTCCTCGCATTTTGACCGGTCACGACAAACGCTCTTCCAAGAACCGTTGACTTTGACTTTTTACGGGACGATCTTTTTGAGTCACCGTCCCCATTGAACTAGGTTTCGCTACCGCACAATCTCGGCGATATGTCTTTCTTTTCCACAATTATAGCATACCTTAAAGCTGTTGTGGGCGGTTTGAAATGATATGTCCCTCTTTTCCGCATTTTTGTAGTATACGATAATGGGTGGTCGTTCTCCTCCCTTAAAACTAGTTGCTTCTGATGCCGGCGTCTTCACATGGTCGTTGTTGAATCTCCTCTTTTAAAATCTCCTCCCGACTCGCTTCTTCTATTTTCATGGCCACGATTACCACCCGAGTGGTAACCGCCTTTTGTCCCGTATTCTTCTTTCTCCATTTGGTTATCGTTATTTTGTTGACTACTATCTTGGTATGATCTGGTTATGGTCCCTCGGTTGAGCGTACTCGTTATCTCGCTCTAACAATTTGAGCTCTGCTTGACAACATCTCGAATAGAGAAAATTTATGAGAAATGAGATCTTGGCGTATGTCGGAGTTTCAAACCTCTCGAAACATCCGCGTCATATCGTTCCTCATTCTCCACCAAATGAGGTGCAAACACGGATAACTCATGAACTTACCGCTTTCGTCTTTGGGACACCGTCATGTTATTCGCTTCTAGTCTAATAAACTCCACTTCCTTCATATAGCCGAATACTTTCGGGGAAGTACTTGTCATTGAATTGTTTCAAACGTCTCCCATGACATCTTTGAGTGCGGTTGGATGGAGTACGCTTCCTGATTCCCACCGATGTCTGCCTCGCCACGCGGAACATAAAGGTAGCGAATGGAACCTACGTTTCCTCCGTGCATCCCAAGACATCGAATATCTTGGTAATTTGTTTGACCCATGTTTCCGCCATGATCGGATCGGGCTTTCCCTTAAATTCGGTGGTCCCAACTCTTTGCTGCTTGCATTTGTGACCACCGTGAATTGCTATCATTTCCTCTGTATTTTGAACACGAGTCTCCTCGTGCGATTTTGTATGAGCTGAAAAAAAAGCTTCTAAACATCCCTCGTTTATCATACGCTTTCGGTGGTGTTATTCACGGAGGTACATTGCCGACTGTTGCACGTTCTCCTCGTTGGTAAGTACAGGCATCTCCACGGTCTCATTTACTCCACTGTTAATATTCTCATTCGACATTCTCAAATACTGTCATAAAACAAGGGTTAATTAAGGAAATCAATATATCACATAATATCCCTATATACTGACCAACTAACAAATAAGTTTAGGTAGGACACACTAGCGAAGGATTTACTCGTCTCTCCCCTCCTAGTTCTATTCCCGATCTCATGGAGATCATATCCTAAGCTACGATATTAATCAGTGTGCGACCCCAAAATAGGTCCATTCCATCCAACCCATTCTGAGTCGCCAAATACATGGTACAGAAACAACTACAACTTTATTATCACAACAATAAAACTGTGAGTTTAAATACAAATATTATCTTCTAGACAATATTTATACTCAAATAAATCCTCATCACATTTATTGATACATTATTTTACAATAATGGTGAGGACTACTAAACAACTCTCTCTAGAACCTTCATTCCATACCCAGAGCTAGTACTCGCTACATTCTCGCCTCCCCGAGAAGAAAAATGGAACAACAAGGAAAAGGGTGAGCTCAACTAGCCCGATAATAAAGAATACTATGACTAAGATAATATACAACAAATTATCGTTAGTCTCCAACGAGGGAAAAATCGATAGAATACAATAGACAACAAGTTTCGGATCAATATTCGCAATGAAATAATAATTCATAGAAGAGTTACGTAGAGAATGAAATCTACTATAATCTATGAATTTAACGATCCATCATCAAAATTTTATCCCTGTAACATCAATCAATATTCATTTCAAATCAAACATTCATCTTTGCACTACTGGGCCAAAGATATTCATCGATCGGTCATGTTCATCTCAACTTTTGTTCATCTTTGCACTACTGAGCCAAAGATATTCATCGATCGGTCCATGTTCATTTAAACACCTTTCATCTTTGCACACTCTGAGGACAAAGATATTCTTGAGAAATCATTCATCTTTGCACTCTGGGCCAAAGATATTCAATAATATCATCATTTAAGGTCGAGGATGATGAAAAATATTTTTAAAGAACGAATCCGGTGAAACAAAATGACAAGGATTAAGGATTAAGGATTTAGTACTTGGTTTTATCCACGTCCAAAAATACCTCAAAATAATCATAGTGGTGTAAAATTCAAGAATAATCAAAACATGGATACAATCAAAGCTAGTATCCGAATAGATATTTTAGACGAAAAGAAGAAATTTTATTTTTAGGTGAATAGTCTTGAGTATCGTGAATAGTGCCGTATACGTGAATAGTAACTCAAGACACCAAAAGATAGAAATTCCACAAAAACATCTTCACGCTTCATGAATAGTACTCGTGAATAGTAACTTTCGTGAATAGTAACTCATGAATAGTAACTTCGTCAATAGTAACTCATGAATAGTAACCCCGACATGAAAAAGTTCCAAATTTGATAAAAACTTCAGATCAACATTTCAAAGATAATGATATTGAAGAAATAATATCATTCTGAAAAAAATAATATCCCTTACCTCAAAGAATCGATTGCCGGAAGGAAAGGTCGGAAGTGATCTTTGAATGAAACTTATCTTGAATAAAGAACTCTCAAAGTATCTAAATACTCACAAAATACGCTCAATAATATAGAGAAAGAGAGAAAACTTTGTTTACGGTGTGATTTTCAATTCTAACTTAGCCCTCTATTTATAGGAAAATGTTAGCCCACCAAGAAGCGGACTTGACTGCTACACGATGGCTTTTTACGCTACTATTGCCACCCACCACATTTGAAATAAAATTCAGCACATTTTTCACCAACCACAAGTGGGCGCACTCAATTCTAGAATTTTCCACCAAAATCAATTATAAACCTAATTCCGAATCGGACACCTCTTAAAATTCATAACAAATAATTCGTGCATTTTTAACGGTTCAAAATTTGTGGACATATACTCAACTTATGTATGTATAACATATCCAAAATTACAACGATCCAACGGTCGGATTAAATATTATAACTCACACAATAAAGCTATAATAACACCGATTTGATCTATTAATACCTCCAATCAGGCAAAATAAAACATCTCGGCATTAATTCCTTCATTAATAACCACATAAATAAATCCATCATTTATATTCATATAAAATAAATATTTCTTTATCATATGAATCAATAATTAATTATTCACAAATAATATTACGAGAATCACATTTATGACAACCAGTCGTTCCCAGGAAAGGGGCTTTCAATAAGGATCTCTCTCATCTTGGCGCGCAATTAGGTGACCAAACCTCTCCTTAGATGCAGAACTTTCTAGACATTGCCAATAATGTTATCTAATAATATTATTCAAATAATATGAATTATTGATCCGATAATGGGAAATCTTGTGCGGTGACAATTATTGAACAACAATAATATAAAATATCAACGCAGACAATTATTGAATCAATAAAATAAAATATTGACAAAGTAACTCATCGTGTGAAAATTATTGAGTAGTGCCATCTTACGTACGAATCAATAATTCAACAATCTTGTGCAATCTGGTGTGCTCTTGTGCAACCACAGCGTATTCATTGTATTTTAACCACCGGGTATTCAGCGGTCTTAACGGTAATAACTTACGCCTAGTTATTTATAACCACCCAAACTTTGTCGTTTTCCTTATCCAATCGCTTTCAGTTATGGGGCCCACACATGGTCTGCTACTGCAGTAAATGCGAATATTCCCGAAGCAAGACGAATATTCCACGACCAAACGAATATTCCCAAACAACAATGAATATTTTATAACCACTTGCTTATTTTGAAATATTTGCGTATTTAACCCTTAACTATCCACATTAATCAAATCAACCCTTACTATTTCAAAATAATAAATAAAGGAAATTCCTTTTTATTTAAAAAATTTTCGGGGTCTTACAGTAGTGTTATGCATAACTTAGAGTATTGTAGACTGATCATCTATAGTACTTGATTCTTTTGGTTTATCAGTTGAATATTGGTAATTCTAGTATATGTTCAATAGTCCTTAGTGACTGCTCAGTATAAATTATGATCCAGTCGGATACCTTGACAACCTTTGAATTCATATATATATATATATATATATATATATATATATATATATATATATCATTGATTTATATTGAATTATCATTCTTATTCCAAGAATTGTTGATATTCATTATTCATGATATTATTCTAGAACCCTGAACTATCTTAGAAATGATACTTCGATATTTCAAACTCGTGTTATAAAACCTTTTACCCTTTTATACTGAATTATCATTCTTATTCCAAGAATTTGTGCTCATTATTGCTTATTTAAAACCTTTCAATTAAGGCAGAATAGGGAGGTGTATCTGGGAAAGACAAGGGCAAGGGCAAGGCTACCGACTAGCTTGTCTCTTTTATGTTTAAATTTATTATGTTGCATTAAGACTATTTTCAGACCATGTTTAAGCTTAAGTAGGATTATGTAATAAGTCTTTATTCGATATTATTATGTAATCTATTAAGCACTGTAGGTTGCGAGACTTGGGGGAATAATTATAATAAAACATTGTATATTATTCTAAATTAGATCTTTCGTTGTAAATGTATGATTTTAGTTATTATGGTAATACTTTGAGCACGTGATGAATCGAATTCAAGTGACTAAGTGGTGGTAAGAATTATGGGGTGTCACAGGTTGGTATCAAAGCTATAGTTATAAACCTTAGGAACAAGAGTCCTTAGATTACAACTTAAGAAAACTTAGAAGTTAGGAAGGGGGATAAAACTCATGTAGAGTTTTCCTTGAGAGACTTAGTGTGTTATGAAATGTAACTTCATTATATACAATGAACTTATGTTTATTTAACATTCTGATGGAGTTGTTGTTTGTCTTGTCTTATGTTGGTGATTGTAGGATGACTGACATTGGAGGACCTAGCCGAGTAGTAGAGGAAGAGCCGCGTGATATCCACATAGTCTGTGAGGCACCTTTGATAGTGGGGCCTATATCGGTAGTTGCCCCTATTGTTGATGATGACGAGGAGGAGGAGGAGATGGAGCCTCTACCTGAGGAGTTTGATCCAGAGGAGGAGCCTATGGAGGAGGAACCCGAGCCCATGGAGGATTTCGACGAGTCTACTTTCGAGAATCGGCTGTTAGGAGAATATGAGGAGCAGATTTTGGAGTTAGGATGTAGAGTCGAGGAGTTAGAGACTGAGACTCTTGAGAGGCAACTAGTGATGCAGGAGATGGAGGTGGAGATTGCTCACCGTAAGGAGGCAGGGATCCAGATGGGGGCCTTGTTTCACCGATCGGTGGCGAGGAACATTGAGTTGTCGGGAAAGTTAGAAGAAATGGAGTAGAAGGTTTTGAGTGAGAAGGTGGAGAAGGAGGCTCTCCGAACTCCGTTAGAGATGGAGGTCATGGATAGGATTCACTACGAAGAGAAGTGGGAGGATTCCAATGATAGGGTGGATGATCTAGATGATGAGGTGCAGTGCAAAAGGAGGAAGATGAACAAGATGGGCTATGCTCTACGCACGACCATGGAGAGGTTGATCAATGGGGTAAATCACTACCCAGCTGAGAAAGGACAGACCCGACATACCATAAGTCGGGATATGGTGGCACACATTACACAGAAAGAGTATCAGAGCGTCATGGAGTGTGGAATATTAGATTGAGTATAGAGGGGAAAGCTCAGTAGTGTAGTAGTTTTATTTATGTGTTGTTAATATGTTGTTGTAATCTCGGTCTTTGTGTAAGATGTGAGATGATGGAATTCCCAACTTTTGAAAAATGTTAGAGGGGTAGTAAGCTAGTGTTGTCCTCGTCTTTTGTGATATTAGGGGATATGTGTTTCATTTATAGTAGTATTCTAGAAAAGAACGTGTATTGTAACCATTTGGCATATGAATATAAATGATCTTATTTTAGAAAAGTGTTATGTGAGACCTCAGATTTTATGAATAAATATTTAATTTTTTCGAAATAATTTTTTTAATATTATGATGTGGATTTGATATAATGTTATAGTTGTGGGTAATATTTACAAATTCTGCAAAGTAAGAAAGTGGTTATATAATATTCGATTGGTCGGGGAATATTAGTTTAAACATGGAATATTAGTACGACGACACAATCATTAGTGGACCCCACAACGGAAGTATTGTCGTAGTTAGAAAAGGACAAAATTATCTTTCTATAAAATAACGACGGAGGTGTTACCGTTAAAACTGTTGAACTACCTGGTAGTAAAAATACAGTAATATGCGTGGTTGCATAGTAGCACACATTATTGATTATTGATGCTTACGTGAGAAGTCACTCAGTTATTCTCAATTATTGCTACAGTAATTGTTGCATCATATGTCTCATATTATTGATTCAATTATTGTTACAGTTTCATCTACATAATATGTTATATTATTAAATCAATAATTGAGACGACAAAGTTATTCATATTATTATTTGCAATATTGATAATGTTTAGAAGTTCTGTCAAATAGAGGTTTGGTCACCTAATTGTGCGCCAATAAGGAGAAATCCTTATCGGAAAGCCCCCTCTTTTCTGGGAACGATCTGGTTGTTAAATATTGTGAATTATAATATTAATGATGAATAAGTTCGTGTTTATTAAAGATGAATTTTAAGTCCCATTGTGTTGGACTTATTTGTGTTAGTATTGTGACACCCCCAAAATAGGTATACAACACCCATTCTGAGTCGTCAAAATACATGGTACAAAAATAACTACAACTTTATTAATACAACATAAAAACTGTGAGTTTAAATACAAATATTTTCATCTAGACAATATCCACACTCAAATAAGTCCTCACTACAATTATTGAAACATTATTTTACAAAAATGGCGAGGAATACTAAAACAACTTTCAAGAACCTTCATTCCATACCCCGACTAGTACTCGCTATATTCTCGCCTCCTGAGAAAAAAAATGGAACAAAAAGGAAAAGGGTGAGCTCAACTAGCCCAGTAAAGAATATTATGACTAAGATAACATAGAACAAATTATCGTTAGTCTTCAACAGGGAAAAATCTAATAGAATACAATAGACAACCAGTTTTAAATCAATCTTCGCAGCGGAAATAATAATTTATTAAAAGAGTTAAGTAGAGAAATGCAAACTACTATCTTCTATTTATGAATTTAAAAGTTCATCGTCGATATTTTATCCCTGTAACATCAATCAATATATATCTGGAATTAAATATTCATCTTTGCACTACAGGCCAAAGATATTCATCAGTTGGCCATGTTCATCTAAACACCTGTTCATCTTTGCACTATGGGCTAAAGATATTCATCAGAAAATCATTCATCTTTGCACTATATGCCAAAGATATTCAGTAATATCATCATTTAGGACTAAGGATGATGACAAATATTTTAAAGAAAACGAATCTAGTTAAACAAAATACCAAATATTAAGGATTCGTATTTCGCTTTATCCATGTCCAAAAATACCTCATAAATAATCATAATGGAGTAAAATTCAAGAATGATCAAAACATGGATACAATCAAAGCTAGTATCTATAATAGATATTTTGGACGAAAAACGAAAATTTAATTTTTGTGTGAATAGTGCCGTATACGTGAATAGTACCATATACGTGAATAGTAACCCCGACACCAAAAGACAAGAATTTCACAAGAAAAATATTCCCAATATACCAACATAATGATATTGAAAGAATAATATCATTTAAAAAAAATAATATCCCTTACCTCGTAAAGACAGTACTTCTAGTTGAAACACTGGATATAGGCTATGACTTGAACTTGCACCGTATAGCAACACTCAAAGTATTAAAATACTCACAAGAATGTGCTCAATATATCGAGAGAGAAAGAGAGAGAAAACTTCAGTTTCTGGTGTGATTTTCAATTCTAACCTAAGCACCCTATTTTATTGAAAAATGCTTAGAACACCAAAGCAAAAAATTGAATATAATATAAAAATATATATATAAAAATTTCCTACGTACACTTTTGTGAACTGAAATCAGCCCCTAGCACATGTTAATAATGCCCTCAAAGTGTAAAAAACGTTTTTATTAATAAAAATAAATAAAACTTCCAAAAAACAATTATTTCGGAACTTCAGAACTTCAATAATTCATAATAAATAGCCCTTTTGTCAGAAAAATTCGAACCACATGTCTTTTCCATAGGAAATTTTATTATCTACAACAATGCAGAAGAAAATTTTTCCAAATTTCAAACAGAAATTGATCGAAATCCACAAACGGGCGATTGTACATGCTATAATCAAATTTCAGTCAAGAAATGGGCCCACGGACATGTTTAACATGTTTTAAACAACTTTTACAACAAAAATACTCTTTCTCCTCATATACTCATATATCCCACATTCATTGTAAGAATATCATCATTATTATATTATAATAATATAATAAAATATTATTTTATCAGAAAAGATAAAATATCGATTTTCAACAATTGTCACTTTAAAAATTTTCTCCATCTATATCCACATAAAATGAATATTTTCCTCATCATATAAATCAATAATTAATTATTCACAAATAATATTACAGAATCACAATCTCGACAACCAACAGCGGTTCGAGGAAGAGGGGCTTTCAATAAAGATTTCTCCATCTTGGCGCGCAATTAGGTGACCAAACCTCTCCTTAGACAGAACTTTCTAGACATTGCCAATAATGTTATCTAATAATATTATTCAGATAATATGAATTATTGCTCCGATAATGGAAAATACTGTGTAGTGACAATTAATGAAACAACAGTAATATAAAATATCAACGTAACAATTATTGAATCAATAAAATAAAATACTAAACAGTAATTACTGTAACAAATATTGAGTAGTGCCTTCTTACGTAAGAATAAATAATTGGTGCAATACTGTGTGCTATTGTGCAACAATGCATATTACTGTGTTTTAACCACCTGGTATTCCAATAGTATTAACGGTAACAACTACGCCGTTATTTATAAACAACTTATACTTGTCATTTTCTTCATCCAATCGCTTTTCGTTATAGAATAATACAATTTACTTGTTGTCATACGAATATTCCAAACAACAAGAATATTCCACAACCAAACGAATATTCTCTGATAAAATGAATATTTTATAACCACTTGCTTATTTAAAATATTTGCGCATTTTACCCATAACTAACCACATTAATCAAATCAACCCTTACTATTTCAAAATGATAAATAGAGGAAATTAAATTTCATTTATTAATAATTTGGGGTCTTACAAGTATAATTGATGTCTGGAGGTTATATTGTTCAATCGGATATTCAGGGCAGTTTTTGTGTCGGAGTACTATTCATGAGTTACTATTCACGAGTTACTATTCACGAGTTACTACTCATGAGTTACTATTCAAGAGTTAGTATTCACGAGTTACTATTCACGAGTTACTATTCATTAGTTACTATTCATGAGTTACTATTCACGGGGTACTATTGATCACCCGTAAAATATATTTCTTTTCGGTCCAAATCATTTTTGGGTATAATATTATTCCATGAGGAGATGTGCTAATTTTTCAGACCGTTGGTTGAAGCTTTAATAGTAAATCAATATGGACCGCTGGTGGAAAGTTATAATAGTGAATCAATATGGATCATTTGGTTTAAAGTTTTAATAGTAAATCGGTATGACCGTTGCTTTAAGTTTTAATAGTAAACTTGATATGGACCGTTCGTTTAAAAGTAAATCAATCTGAACCGTTCATGAATTAGTTACTATTCAGTCCATTTTCCTATAAATAGAAGTTCATTCCTTCATTATTTCTTACGAATTCACTGAAACTCTAGAGAGAAAAATTATAGAGAAACTATAGAAAAGTATTATGCTACTTCCCTACTCTAATATTCATTTTCTTTTACGGTAAGGGGTATTATTTCTTTTGTATTCATGAAGAGACCTTCTGTTATTCCATTATTTATTATTCTATTGGAATAACTTTCGTATACTGGGCTACCTATACTTGGTGAAATTCTTACATTATTTCATTATTTATTATTACGTCGAGAATATCACATGCATGCGTTCTGTGGGACGGGTTCCATTATTTATTATTACGCCGAAATATCACATACGTGCTTTTTACGTTGGATATGGTTCCATTCTTTATTATTATGTTGGAATATCATATGCAGACGCGTTTTCTTGGGACTGGTTCCGTTATTAATTATTACATTGGAATAACTTTGCACCTGCTTGATCTATCGCATGCAT